>LR991068.1:13706808-13899219 GCA_905163555.1 Notocelia uddmanniana
CCGTTGGATTTAAGGTGTGCGAAGTCACTTCCCGTCTTTAAAAATATCCTGAAAATGCATCTCTTGTCGCTCCCTTGATTACTTTTTGCATGTGTAAATTATATACTTATTGTATATGTATATATTTATATGTTGTATTCGTTTCTTACACTGTTAGTATAGTCTATTTATTATGCTATCATTGTTATTATTTATCTATTTCTTTATAGTATTGATGAATGTGTCTTCAAAGCACTCTTTTCAATTTCTGCACTACCGGTAAACTGTTGTGAGTTATGAATTTCCTGCTACCCAAAGGTTGTCTGGAAGATATCGCTCATAAGCGATAAGACCGCCTGTTGTTGCATTGTACTAGTCTGAGGTTTTTGTTTATACTGTTCTCACTTTGTAGTGCGCAATAAAGTATATTTATTATTATTATTATATAGCGATATTAGTATTTTCCGTAATAAACCAAGCATTTTCATTCAAGAAGTGAACTGGAATTGATGAAGATGATCATGGATGGTCATCCAAAACTATCAAGTGTTTAATGGGTGGCGCTAAGATATTTAGATAAAGATGAATGAATGATCTTTATTCGAAGAATAATAAATATATGACAGTGGAGCGACTATGACGAAGTCAATTACAATGGTCCTGATGTAATGTTACCAGCAACCTGACCCAACGGGTGATAAAAATGAAAGAAATTGTAGACTGACCTAGTGAAACAAAGGTCTACCTTTCAGCTTCGACGAAAATGCTTTCTCCTTTCGTATGTCCGGATTTCCGGCTGTTCCTGATGGTCTACACTCTACAGCTTGCATTTCCTTAACCGATTCTCGTAAAATGTTGTGAGCAGATTTGATAATTACATTTTTTTTTGTTAAGTCAATTTTTGGACATTTTAGATGGAAATCGTGAGGTCCACAGCACAAAGAAAACAGCAGCCACTAGTTAAATCAGTGTTTCATTAAAATTGGAATATGTTTAGTTGATTTGATGTCATGAAATCGTAGGTTTAAATTTTACCTAAAGATTGGGTTGGAAATCTCAGTTTATTTTTTGCATTTAGTTTTTTAAGGCGGTATTTTTTGAAAATCTGTTTTTATACTAATTACGTAGATTGCCTTAACATTCGCATTCGGATTCGCATATTCGCATTCTAAATATTCGCATTCGCATTCGTATTCGCAAATGTGATGGAAATGACATTCGTGACATCCCTACTTTAGACACAAATTCCCCACACATTATGTAAAATGGATAAATTACTAGATAGCACGTAGGTACGTAGTGCGCTATTTGAATGGGAATAGGGTGATATTGATATTATATCTAGGCGCTTGCATTTTCAAAGGTTTTATGCGCCATTTAATTTTGAAACTTGACATTTTATCAAGAAACACTGATGATGGTTTATTTTAGGTATTTGATGTGAATGATTATGTATACTTATAGCTAGACAGAGTACTAATTGTAAAATGGGTATAGAATATGATATGAATATATAATTACTATAACAAGCACCTATTTGATATTGATCCTTTTCATAATTCAATATCTAGTCTTAAATTACTTGTAAAACGTAAGATATTTTAGTACAACAGTTAATGACTTATGTAGCTAGATATCAAACTTGTTGAATGAGTATGTTTCCTTTTTATTGTACTTTTATTGTACTTTACTTAAATTAACACTCTGTTTACACAATTATTATATACATAGTTAACACCCACTATTTAAAATAATGAACCTCCAGGTCTGTTGTTTATTTTTGTTTTAGTACATTTTTTATTTAATGTACTGTGAATTTAAAATGTTTATATGACTGTTTGTGTTCTGAATAAATTAAAAAAAAAAAAAAAAAAAAGAATAAACAATTGAGTATAAGTGTACGATTACATATGATTTTCAAAAATAGGTATATCAAAAATCAGGGATCGATTTAAAAATATCCATGTATTAACTGGACACTCGATATACAGGGAGGAACAATATCACGGACTTTCCTGAAAGTACGTTGTCATTTAAATGATGTACAATTGACTTGCAATCATTAGAAACTTGTGTTAATAAGAAAAAAAAACATTAAAATAATGCATTTTAATATTAGTAACAACCCTATTGCTTTAACATTACCATTTAAGTATTTATATTTTAAAGTACAACATGTCATTAGCTTTTTTTATACGATAGGGTTGAAACATACTGTTTTTTTAATTGATGTTAAAAAAGTTTAACTCTGGAACAGTTACGAATATTAATATAGTTTATTTGGCATTTGTATAGTGGCCAAGGCTAACCTATTCCCTGTTTATAGCAAAGTCCATCGTTTTGTTCCACCCAGTATATTTACCTGATTCTTTGACCGAGCGAGCGAAGCGTCTCCGTTTCAGCTTTCGACAAAAATTCTTTAGTACGTTCGTCTGTCCGGATGTTCTCCTCTATGCGACCTGCATTTCTCAACCGATTCTCGTGAATTTAGTGAGCAGGTTCGATAATTATATAGAATTTTATTGTCGAGACAGTTTTTGTAAAAGTTTTTCAGCATGTTCATTTCCGTGACCCGCTGCTCCTGCTTGTATCGCTCAAGTACAGGCCACGCTTCAGAGCCATATATGAGAACAGGTCAGGACTTTCAGCTTGACAGGCATTTTGGGGTCGCAAATGACACCTCATCACGCTATTTCGCTCCGGCTGCTGAAATGCGAGCCTTGTCGTCGAAATCGATGACGCCGGACGTGTGAAGTACGGATTACAAGTATTTAAACTTTAGTCGTTACATTGCACGCCATGTACATTCTTCGCCACGTTGAGTTTTAGACCACCATTCCCAAGCGACTGCTTTCACAAATTCACACGACGCACCAGTCTGCTTCTGCCCTCGCCCGCTTGCGCAATATCGTCAGCATACATGAGCAACTACAGGGGTTGCTCATGTGTGTATCTGATGATGTCCCAAACTTTGTCTAATATCATGCTGTAGTAAGGGGCTGAGGACAGAGTTGTAGTGGACACCGACAGTGATGGGGACGGGTTTGACATTGCCAGCAGCAGTCCTCACTACACAATCGGAATCGCAGTACATGCCACTAATAATGTCAATATGGGCTTCTGGTACCCTTTTGTATCTTAGTGCCCGCCAGATCATGGCGCGGGAACACAGTCGAAAGCCTTCTGCATGTCCAGGAACCAGAAGTGCAAATTCGTGTTCTTGTTTTTGCATTTCTCTATGACGATCCTTAGGGCGAAGACGGGATCCATTGTCCCTCGACCAGGGTGAAACCCATATTGACAATCCGATGTCGTACACTCCTGTCGGGTCCGGGAGTCAACTATCTGCTCAAAAAGCTCCATAGTGTGGGACATGACCTTTATACCGCGGTAGTCTCCGCTCTCCTGCACCGACGCCTTACCTTTAAATACAGGGTTAATGAAACTCTGTCTCCATTGGTCAGGGATTGTACCAGGGAGAAGTATGCGGTTGAAAAGGTTAGTTAAAATGCCCACACCAGTAAACCCCATTGCTTTCCAGGCTTCGACGGGGTCTCTATCTGATCCAAAAGCTTTCAGCTTGTGCATACGGCGAAGAGCTGAGTACACTTCCACAGGTATTAGCGGTGGCACTAGTCCCTGGTTCGGAGGAAGGTCGGGTGACTGCACCTCTTTATGCTACTAAATCACCAGCTCGTAAAAGTAAGAGCGCCATCTCTCCTTTACCGCGAGGTCCTCGCATACCAGAGTACCTTGTGGACATGAAAAATCTCATGTCTTAGTCGGGATTCGAGCCGGACATATGCGACAAAATATGACATGCCGGTTTTTTATGATGCAGATCGAAAGGGTTACTGATAAGGTTCATTTTTCTCTAAATAATAAACATAATCAAAATAATGGAAAGCCATGAAAACTCACAATTTCCTTTTATATTTTTTTTTCACCCTTATTAAGACGAGCGATTTTTCATAAATCGATTTATGAATCCATAAATGCAGAATTTATTGTATTTAAAAATAAACAAACGTCTCTTTTACACATAATGTGCTATTTCCAATATTTCAGGTAGTTGCCCCCCATGTGGCATTCGATTTTTCCACCCTGTACATATAGAATACATTTTATAATTAAACCATTTTTTAAATTGATACTAAATATGTGTCTTGCAGATATTGAGTAAAGTTTGCAGTTAGCTATCGTTACGAAAGAACACTGATATCAAAATCCCGCTGTCATTACATTACACGTTGTTGTGTGCGTGACCGCAACTCTGGTGCCGATAACTATATAACTATAATATCTGGCGTTTTGTGTCCTTGAATGAGTTAAATTAGTTAAATAGAAATAGTTTTGGTATACTGCTAAAACAAATGGGGCCACAGCGGATAAGCTATAATCACTTTATTATTGTATAATAAACAATTAAAACTTACTCATGGTCGATTGATCTTTTGGAGCATTGGGTTGCTGCTCTACTAAGCATGTACCTTCAGGTTACTATGTACATGAATGTGTCTCTAATTCTATAGAACATGTACAATGTCTCTTGATTACAATTAGGTAAGAGCTCCAATTCAGTCATTCTACCGTGAGTACGACACGACTGAAACGAAGACACAATATTCTAACTAGGCGGAAACTTATACATTATAACATTCTGTAGAATCAAGACAAGCCACAAAAATGTCTCCTTTTCACAAAGGCATTGTGCCGTGGATGCCAGGAAAGCTTACCGTGAATACTGGTATTTTCATTATCCTCTGTCGTAGGAAAACTGAAACGTCAGGCAACACGAGAATTTAATTAAAACCCGTTGTTTTTTCACAATCTACTTTGCTGGTTCAGACGGTGCCAGCGCCTGGATGAGTAAGTCAGTGGGATGCTCAATTCGATTGGACTCGGATGATAATATAGCCTTGGTTGCATATCATGGTTCTGAAATAGTAACAAGTTGTTAAAATAATTGTTATTTTGTACGATTTAACACAGAAGGAAGGCTTAAATTCACCCAAAGAGCAATGAAAGTTACTCTGCATGATCGCGTCAGAAATGAGGTGATCTGTAGTAGAACCAAAGTAACCGATATCGCCCTCCAAATCGCTAAACTTAAAGGTCAAAACGTACAATGCGAGCGCGGCGCGGTACCGGGTGTCGACAGTCAACAGTTTCAGAAAGATCAAAAATGCAACCACCTGGTTTTGCATTTTTGATCTTTCTGAAACTGTTGACTGTCGATTACTGCTTCATATGTCACACGTGCCACCTGCGCTCTACCGCGCTTTGGATTACCGCGCGGTTTTTTGGTGTGACGTGCCCTAGATCGCGTTCACTTTACCGCAAAACCGCCTCCACGCCGCAACGACGCTATGTCGCGCTATTTGCGTTTCAAGCTTTAGTGACAGTGGGCAAAGCATTGCACATTGAACCGATGACCATTGGGACGCAAAGATTCTCTAGGAGCGATCACGTACCAGAAGGCAGCGTAGTAGATCCCCACAAGGTAAACTGATGAGCTAGTAAAGGTCGCGACAATCGGCTGGATACGGGTGGCGCAGAACCGGTCATTGTGGCACCTGTAGCCTATGTCCAACCGTGGAAGTCCTTCGGCTGATATGATGATGATGATTAAACACAAAAAAATATGGAACATTAAAGTTATTGCTGTACGTACAGTGCCAATTTATGTGTCGAAATGTATTCCTTAATTGTAGAAATGTTTTCTTTATTCCATTAAAATAATATATTGGTGAATAAATATCTTTTTATTTTTTTAAGGTGTTACCTACATAAACAGACAAAAAAATAAAAGACAAATTAAAACAGATTACAATTTCTATTAGGTAAACGTCTCCTTCAAATCTGTGGAAACTATTATAAAATTACTTAACCCCTGCGACTTCCCAGAATTTCCCTTCCGTGTCGATCTCATGAAAATAAAATTAGCAAATAAATATATTTATTATGTACTAGAACTGTGACTGACGATGTAATTTGTCTTCCGCAGCACAACACATGTGACAACATTATAAAACTATCAGATGTCATTTCAACGCAGTGAGGATCGAAATGCTTATAAAGGTTTTCCTTATGATGTATTTTTACGTAATATGAGCTGCGTACTTGATGGAGCTTAATGCTATTCCTGGCTCTTAAAGTGCCAGCAGCAACCATAGGTACCGTTGTAACTTGTTTGTTTCCACGGGTTTTTCCCGGTCGTCGATTTCATTTTTTCTCATTCGGGATATCTGACGTAACAAACTTCGGCTTGCGGCGCTGTGATTGGCTGGGCTTACTCGCATCACAACAAAATATCACAGGAAAGGAACAAAACAAGGACAAATGGAAACAACCACACACACTATAGGAAATAACCATAAAATACTAACGAGGGACATATTAACACTTAAAAAATTGGCCAAGCTTAATAAAGACTTTCAACGAAAACTATAGCGGACATGATCAGTTGACCTGTTTTTGAGTTATCGTAAAAAGTCTTCCCTTCTTAGTACAAGACGTATGAAACATTGCGAAGGTGTTTCCTTTTACTCGTTTCTATTTTTTATAGTAAGGTTTTTTTCATAATTTTGGGACCCATAGTTCAAATGTTTGAGGGATGGACACAATGTTTTTATTTATTTTGGAGTGATTATTTCCGAAACTATTCACTTTATAAAAAAATGTTTAATGAAGGCCTTTATTCATTTTGAAAGTCATCCAACAAAACCCCACACCATAGGATTAACGCAAAAAAGAATCATCCCCACTTTACCTGTAGAAGAGGTACCGTAATTTTTTTTATAGATTTTATTTTACGACTGTCTCATTTATTTTTTATTGATTTATATATCCATACCAAATTGCAGCTTTCTAGCACTAACAATCACAGAGCAAAGCCTCAGATAGACTGTAACTCAAGTTACAGTGTTTTGTCCTAACATCGATAATTGATCTTTTCGGGTCCATATCTATATATGCATGCTAACAGACCACTCATTTTGTACCAGAAACAATCGAAAACCCCAAAGCACTTTACACTGTAACTTTTAAAACATAGGGTCTTGTTTTGACTAATTTCTGTATGCCTACATTAATACAGTGTTTTGCCAAAACAGCACTGATGTTTTTGTCGACCGTTATCTCGAGACAGTGTTTTGTCGTAACAAACCCGCAACATCCTTAAAGTGAGTGTTCTGGTTGTGAGGGCGAGTGTTTGTCAAAATTGCTTATTAGATCATATGAACTTTATGCGTTTTGAAGTTGTTCGTGATAAAAGTATTAGAGAATCAGCAAAGAACGGAATATATTGATTTTTAACCTTTGCAAAGGTAGGAAGCAAGTGTGTCGTTTAAATGTGTTAGTATTTTTATCCAAAACGAACAGTCTTTTATATATATTTATACTATCCAGACTAATCCTGCCATAAACTTTATTCTTGTTTGGTAAAATCCAGTCTAAGAAGAATTGATGGTATTGACATAACCAATAACTAAAGTTAAAAGTAGAGTTTTCATGTATGTCACAAAACACTGTAACACGATAGTTACAGTATTTTGTCGTAAAATTTAGTTTGAAAACGGTAATGCTTTGTGACAAAACACTGTAACTAATAGTTATAGTGTTTTGTCACGACGGTCTTTATAAGTTTTACCAAATAAGGTCACAACAAAACACGTTATGATTATTAAATGTATGAAAAAAATTCAACATTGTTTTTTTTTGTGATTTGTACACTAAAAGAGAAACATAATCAATAGTTCGTCCAAATTTCATCAAAATCGGATGAATATTCACAGTTTAGTGACCAAATAATGACAAAACACGTTTTTTGCGATTTCGGATAAAATTGCGGTTTTAAAGTTACAGTGTTTTGTCATGACACGGCAGCATACATACATATGCAGGCTTTACAGCCGGCGAAGATTTTCCGTAGGGCCCATAGGGGGCTGTTATTGGCTATGTGCGAAGTAGGTGGTGGAGGTAAGTTAGGCGATCGTAGCGCACACCATGGCAGAAATGTGTACTTACCGGGGACAACTGTCAAATTTACTTTCACGTTTTCTATTGGTTTCTTAACGGTTTCCTACGATTCGTTTCGTTTGTATGTATTTATTTATTCTCTTATTTATTTCAGTAAAATTTCCAATACGGGGTCTTTCTCGTTTACTAAAGTAAATAAAATATTCATATGTCATTATTTGACATCTCTGAGTTTTGACATTGTCTCGGGACCTTTGACGTTTGACGTTTCAGACGTGCACATAGCCAATACAACTGGTATTTATTAGATCCTATGACGCGTTGTTCTTTTTTTCTAAAATGATTAATACATTACCATTAGAAAGGAGAGAAACAAAAATAAATTCAAAAGAGCATTGCTCCAATACTACCTCGATAGTATTTAAGTACAATATACCGTAGGTACCTATCCACTTTGTGCAACAACATTTAAAGTTTTAAATTTATTTTTTTAAATACATTAAGACTTAACCACTAATTATATAGACTCATGGATCACATAGTCAAACTATGCAAGCAGTTTTGCGGGAGGATGTATTTATTTTTAAGTTTTTGTCAATTGTTTTTAAAATACAAAATATATAAAAAAATAGTAAAAATATCTCGAAATCTGCCAATTCATGGCATCAGTGGATGTCGAATATCATTTATTCATGATTTAGTGATTATTACATTATCAGTTAATAACGTTAAACTTGCCGTTGTCCCCAGGATCCTAGTCCGAGCGATTAGCTACACGGTGCACGGGTTGATCCCAGCGTCGTGTGTTTTCGCCGACCGCTACAACCGCGAGGAAGTGGTACGCTCCCTAGGCAAAGAGGTCAACATCAACCCGCCGCTCATGCTCGGCCAGCTGCCTGACACACCCGAGGAACTTCTCAAATTGGACCAGGTAATGTAAATTATTTTTTACAAAACTGGCCGTTGTTCGCTGCATATTGGAAACGAAGCGAGTTTGTGGTCAAAAATTAAAGACTACATATAAATTCTATTATTTGTCGAGTCCCAAACTTTTTAAAAAGAAAAACCTGCCATACAAAAGATGGCATAGGTTACCTATAAGTAGTTCATGTAGTATTTTTTCATTTCGAACGCGACATTTTTGTATGTGTCTGAAATAATTTGCGGTCTTTGGTGGAAAAATACACTTCTATTCAGTTCACATGTTATGTTGTTGGGTTATTTTAAAAAAATGTACGGCGGGAGGGCATGAACGTTTTGACGCTTAACGGTTGTTTACTAAAACTTCATTCCAGTTTAGTGTTTTCCCCCATTCTTGAGAAAAGTACTTTTGCAGCATTTTCGGTGTAGCGTAGTGGTTTCAACGGAATTATGATTTATTTTTTAGGGTTCCGTAGCCACAATGGCAAAACGGAACCCTTATAGATTCTTCATGTCTGTCCGTCCGTCCGTCCGTATGACACAGCCGATTTACTCGGAGACTATGAGCACTACAATTATGAAATTTGGTAGGAAGGTGTATGGTATGAACCGCTATAGAACCGAATATGATGTGAAATTACGAAAAAAAATATTAAACTGGGGGGCACCCTGTTACATGTATGGGGACCTGTAACCTGTTTTTTCAATGCACATAGGAGTGTGGGATATGAATGGATAGGCCTTCAAAAATGACTATAAGTTTCCTATGAAGATACGACCTTTTTTGATTCAATGTATTGTATAGTGGTTTTAAATGTAGATTAGGAGGTGTCGGTACGGAACCCTTCTTTGTGCGTGGTCCGTCACGCACTTGGCCGGTTTTTTATTTATTAGGCTCACAAAACAAGTTACAGCCATTTAAAGACTTATAAGCTAAGGATTAACAATTTGAACCAGACCATAACTCTAGATACTCGTATGTGTGCACAGAATGATCTGCTGGTATGTATGTATGATGTAGTAAAACAATATAGCAATGAATCATTAAACACAACAAAGACATGACAACTAATGTAGTTCAACTGAATTTAAAATAATTACATTTTACTTAGAACAATAAAACGTTAAGGAGGATACGAACAGTTACTTAAGCTTACATATAACATTCTTAATTGGGATAAATGATTTAAATTCTTATGCTTCATTAGCGTTAATAACGTTAATATTAACCTTAATTAACTGTTTAAATTGTATTTGTCCATACCAACTCCGTTAACACCACTACGCTGCACCGAAAATGCTATAAAAGTTACGATCACTGATTATTATTATCAGTGATCGTCACTTTTGTATTATTTTCGGTGCAGCGTAATGGTGTTAACGGAATTGCGATAAATGATTTAAATTCTTATGATTCATTAGCGTTAATAACTTTAATATTAACCTTAATTAACCGTTTAAATTGTATTTATCATACCAACTCAATATCATACAATCACTGATTATTATAGACCATTGTTTCCGTCCAATCAGTTTGTCAGCGTTAGCTCTTGAAAGTAGCTTTTGACATTTTAACAATATCGTTCTCTCGGCAGACTGCACGCCAAACGCTTTTCTCCTAACATACTAATAATATAATAATTGTGGAGGGTACTCTGAGACGTAAACATTGGCTGTGTATTTAAGTGTGTTTAAAAATATCTAAATATGTGTTACGATGTTGAACATGGGCTTAAAATATAGTTTGAGTGACAATTAACCGTATATATTGTGGACTGTGTTTAAGATAAACAGTGAAAGGAAATAATAAGTAAAAAACATTTACGATATGAAAAATAACTTTTCGATAGCGCTTCGAAATGGAATAAAATGAGTTAAAAATAACTAAGTGAGGTGAAAAAGGACATAGAAGTTACGTTTCAACATATTTTTTGAGGTATACACAGAAATTTAGTGATAAAATTGGGACATAATTCAAGCAAAATTTGCTGGTCATCGTGTTTACAACGCCATCTAGTGAGGAGCGGCCGAACTACTAACAAACGAATGCAACTGCGCGCTCTGTTGCTATCTACGACCACGATCTATCTATAGATTAATACAAAATCGATACAGAGGGCACTACTAGTTGGTAAACAATCATCAATAATGGAAGAATTGCGAAATTTAATTATTGAAATGAAAAAAGAGTTTAACCACAGATTCACATTGATAGACTCTCAAACTTCCCAAATACCACAAATCGAAGAAAATATAAGTGCCAATATAAATTCGCATATAGATATTAAGTTTGAGGGGCTCAGCGCTGATTTGTCTGACATTCGATCCAAATTAGAAGAACAAGAAAAGAGGCTAAACCTCTTAGAGAGGAATAATATACAGAGGAACTTAATATTTTTCGGAGTCGAAGACGACGAACGAGAGTCATACTTTCAGCTGCAAGATAAATTATTACACATAATTAACACAATAATTCAAGTAGATACCCATGAGACTGAACTCCAATCACACAGGCGAATAGGAAAGAAAGGGGACCGGCCCAGACCTATATCTGTTACATTCACCACATTGGGCAAAAAAATTAAAATTTTACAAAATAAAAACAAATTAAATGAAACAACTGTATATCTTAAGGAGGAATTTCCGCCACACATTTTGAAGATTCGAGATGAGCTAAAAATACAACAACAAACAGAGATAGAAAAAGGAAACATTGCGTTCTTGCGCTACGACAAATTGATAATTAAGGAAAAAAGGAAAGAGACTTCGAACAAGAAAAGACTTCTCTCAGAATCCCCGAAATCACCGCAGCCAGGACCACTGAATAGCACCTCAGAAACTTCGCTAATCAATCAGGAAAAGCACATAATTCAGTCGAATAAAAAATTATCAAAAAATACCCCCTATTCTCTACAATATAGGCACGATGGAAACAGGGAAGCGCAGCCAAAACTTAACACACTCAAAAACTCACAAGTTAACAACCGAATCACAGGATACTTGATACCATCGAGCAAATCAGTAGAAAACACAGCACAGTACTCGGAAACTGCATGATATAACGAGGCCCCCTCCACAGAAATCACACATGAATTAAAAGCACGTACTAATTCTCCCAATACGGCTGGTCCCCGCGGGATGAAAAGACCAAGACCCTCCAATCAATCTAGACAATATATTACCATCTGTACCTGGAATGTAAGATCGTTAGTGAAAGAAACAAGGCTCATAGAATTCAAGCACAGTCTAACAAAATTCCAATGGGATATTATTGGTCTGTCAGAGGTTAAAAAAGAAGGCAAAGAAATAATAGAGAATGAAAACTACATCATGTTATACCACGGAGAAAAAAGCGGATCAAATGGAGTCGGCTTTATTTTAAAAAAGGAATTAAAATCTCAGATAATACAAGTACAGACCATTTCAGACCGCGTCATCCGCTTAGACGTATATATAAACAGTAAAATAACCCATTTAATTCAATGCTACGCTCCAACAGAAAAATCAACTGCAGAAGACTTGGAATGTTTTTATGAACACATACAAATCGCACTACAAAACACAAGTAACAATACCATAGTAATGGGTGATTTTAACTCGAAAATTGGAATGCCTACATACGAAGACAAAAAAGTAATGGGACCATGGGGATATGGCGCGAGAAATGAAAGAGGAAAAAGATTGCTTCAATTTTGTCTTGAAAATCAGTTATATATTACGAACACACACTTCAAGAAAAACTCCAAGCGAAAATGGACCTGGGTCTCACCGGACGAGATCGAGAATGAGATCGATTTTATTCTAGTTCGGAATATTAAAGACGTCACAAACCTTGACGTAATAAATACTACTTTCCCCAGCGACCACAGGATAGTTAAAGCAAATTTCACACTCCGTCTGAAGAAGACTAAATCCAGAAAATTGTTTAGAAATAAAATTAAACAACTTACTCCAATAGAACAAGAATCATTACAAAATATTATTTCAAGCGAAATATCCAAAATCGACTTTGAAGACCTTGAACTATCCTACCAAAGACTAACCTATCATATAAAAGAAGCAGTCACAAACTTACCGAAAAGTATTAGAAAAGATGAAACAATAATAACACCTTATATAGAGAAACTCGGTAACGAGAGAAATAGACTAAAAAACTTAAAAAATAAAACGCGTTCCGAAAGAAACTAACTAAATGCACTTTACAAACATATTAATAAACTTATCACCCAAAATTGGAAAACACACCGATACAGTATAATAGAAGAAGAGCTGGAAAAACACTCGTCGCTAAGAAGAGCACAACATAGACTTAACACCAATAGACCCTGGATTATGACACTAAACTACAAAAATAAAAATATTACAAATAGAAAAGAACTCATCAACACAGCCACAGCATTTTACAAGGAAATGTACCAAAGCAATGAAGAAAGCTACATATACTCAGATCACGAGAAAACTGACAATGTTTCACTATTTTTAGAAAGCGAAATTAAAACAGTGATTCAACACCTTAAATCCTCGAAAGCCCCAGGAGACGATGGAATAACTAACGACATTCTAAAAGCGATCATAGACCCCCTGACTCCGGTGCTAACTAAACTATTCAATGAAATACTAAAACTTAAGCAGTTACCTAAAGAGTGGGGCACGTCTATTATAACGCTACTGTACAAAAAAGGCGATCCCTTGAGCTTAGAAAATTACAGACCTATAAGCTTACAACAAACGGTGTACAAAGTTTTTGCTACAGTTCTATTAAATAGAATCTCACAAATCCTTGAGACTAACCAACCACGAGAACAAGCGGGATTTAGAAGAAACTATTCGACTAATGACCACATCTTCACCCTAACACATCTGATAGAGAAATACACGGAATATGGAAAGACGCTCTACATAGCCTTCGTGGACTATTCCAAGGCATTCGACTCTATCCTTCACGAGCCATTATGGTTGGCGTTAAAAGAACAGGGAGTAGAAGCGATCTACATAAATATACTGAAAGAAATATACAAAAATAGTAGAGCGATCGTAAAGTTGGAAACGAAGGGACATCCATTTCTTATACAGAGAGGAGTGAAACAAGGGGACCCTATCTCGCCAAACCTATTTACGGCCCTACTAGAATATATATTCAGAAAATTAAATTGGGATAAAATAGGAATCAATATAAATGGCGAATACCTAAACAACCTGCGCTTCACTGATGATATCGCACTAATCACAGAAAACCATACCGACCTCTGTTTAATGCTGGATACTTTAGACAAGGAGAGCAGAAAGTGTGGGCTACACATGAACACTCAGAAAACATATGCTATGACGAATGGCGAAAAAATTCCCATTATCACAGAATCACATACAATTGAGTATGTAGATACCTACATATACCTGGGGAAAAGCATATCATTTACCGACCAAACATCCAGCGAGGTCGAACGGAGAATAAGTAAGGCGTGGAATAAGTACTGGTCGTTAAAAGAAATTTTTAAATCCAAACTTCCTACCCAATTGAAACGTAAAGCCATGGATACAATAGTGCTTCCGACTTTCCTTTATGGATGTCAATCATGGACTCTAACCAAAGCTATCGCGCAAAAAATTAATGTATTTCTGAGAGCAGCGGAAAGAAGCATGTTGAATATTAGTCGAAGAGATAGGAAGAGAAACGTAGACATAAGAAATATAACAAAGGTGACAGATGCCGTCGAACTCGCATGTCGATTAAAGTGGAGATGGGCTGGACACGTAGCCCGGGCAACTGACAACCGCTGGAGCGAAAGGGTCCTGCACTGGTACCCGCGCGACGCCACGCGCCCGCCCGGGCGCCCGCGCCGGCTCTGGGCCGACGATCTAGTACAGCTGGCCGGGCCTGCGTGGACACGCCACGCCAAGGACAGGGAGCACTGGAAGAGGTTGGAGGAGGCCTATGCCCAAAAATGGGTTGCTCATACATAATTCATTTATAGAAAAACAAATGTCAATATTAATTTATTTTTTATCTCATTAATTTATAGTATATGTATTTAGTTTGTAAAGCATCCAATATTGTGTGAGAAATAAAGGCTTTATTATTTCTCCTAACATACACAAGACAATATGTTCGTTACGTTCATTTGGCGGGCCTCCTCCAATTTGCAAACTTAATTAAATACCGCGCCCAAATTGTGCAGTCTCGATAAACCGTAAACATCGCTTCTGCACCAGCGGATTTAATTTTAACCTAGAGTAAATTTAATGTTTACCAAGCCACGATATTAGACGGTGAAATTCGGCGGCAACTACAACTAATCGTCGATTCGAATACCTAACCATCAATAAATCGAAACCTATTAAGGAAGGAATCTATCGGCTATACACAACGAATTCACGGCTCTCATTCAGCATTAATCCCGCACCGAAGAAGGAATAGCAAGTAAATTAGCAGTAAAACATTTTCTCGACGTTGCGATTGTTTTTTCAGCTTCCAATTACGAATAAACGATGCCGCCGCTTACAGCCGTGAAACATTAATGAGCTCCGTTAGTCGCGAGGCAGGCGACGCCGTCGGCCGACTCGCAGATCCGTGGTGTCACTGTCTTGGGACACACGGAGTGGAGACGGAAGTGTAAATGCACATCGTATAAGCAATTAGGCAACCATAAATAAATAATACGGAATTCAGGCTGCAGGGGAATAAATCAATCGCCTTAGACGCCAGCTCAAACAATTTCTAATTGAATGCTCATTTGACACCAATAGTAAGTGTCGTAAAAAGGCCGTAAAACAAACGAATTGATTAATACAAACCACTGTGTGATCATTTATAACTATGGAAAACTTATTTATTAAGTCGCGGCTTCTGAAAGCTATGATCATCCATCTCTGTGGATTCAGGGAAATAAATAAATAAACATTGACGTTGCATCCGCTCGACACTAATACCAAAGCTTCCTATTTACGTCTCGTGTAATCACGGTAATGGACTAATGACAAGTTAGTGGCGAAACTATTTCGCTCGGAGACACGTCTGTAAACTCCGATCCTCCCCTAGATGAGGATCGCGTTAAAATATTAACTAGAGCGCAAAGTTTGTTTCATAAAATCACTCTGCCGTGATGTACTTACTACTTATCACGACATCTGACTCGTGGAACTTCACTTCTACGTTATGGAATTCCTAATATCGCAAGTTATGATCTAAACTAAAATTTTTTCATATTTTAAAATGCATAAATGTAATTTCCATAGCTTGCGAGCAGCGAAAATACCTGCTGTTTATGTAGAATATACAATATATGAAAAGCGTGGATTTCCATGAAAATATGACCAATGCAAAATGCGATGCTGAAAATGCAATATCATGACTTTTAGCAGCTAAATAGGGAGCGTTGCATTTTATTTACTGTCGGTAAACGAAAATGCTAAATTCAGTTCATAATATGTCGGGTAAGGCTTACTTTTGAGTGAAGTAGGAAATGGGTTTACGACCGAGTTAGTCCGATCCAGTGGGCAGCCAATTTTCATTAGGTACAGCTAGATATATAAGCATAAAACCTCGTATTTGGGGTGAAAAGGGTTTTCATTCAAAGGTGACACGACTACGGAGTGAGGTAGGTTTTTCTCTTTATCGTCAAAGTTATGAAATGTAACTACCCAAAATAAAATAAAAACTAAAATACAAACGCCCGGAACACTTATTATTTACACCATTCAGTTTTTATATGTAAAAATAAAATGTTATCCAGGTTTGAATTTCAGTTTTGACCCTACTCACCCCATTTTACGGTACATGAATACAACGTTTAATACAAGGAACGTTTTGTAAAAGAGAACTTTAAATTTTCGTAGGTCTATGAGTATTCCATTCCAGATAAACAAAAGGACTTCTCGTTATATGCAATAGTAGCAAACAATTTCGAGTGAATTGTTAATTAACTTGATAATATCGCGAAGTTAATTAACGTAGAGTTAAAGGAACTCGAGGAAGTTGGCTACAAAGGAGATGGCAAACTAAAATAATTTTTAAGAAAAAAAAACCGACTTCAATGGGGGAGGCCGGTGAAAGATTATTATACTTAGATGGTGCACTCTTAGATTCCATACAATAAAATAAAAATGGCTATAAGTATGTTTATAATGGTAGAAGACTAAGTACCCTCAATTCCTCATGGAATCATGGCAAAACCTTGTTTGCTTGACAGACAAAACGAAGAGAACCAATCGCCAAACGTGAACTACGCGTCGTTGAAGAGTTCCGTTCTGATCATCATCAGCAGTTCCACTTCATCAAATGTCATATTTTTGTATGATAATGCTCGATTTGTTGATAAAAACACAAAAATCACTATATGTTTGCCTTTAAGATTTGAGGAGTTCCCTCAATTCCTAATGGATCCCATCATCAAAAATCGAGGATGATAAAAATTAATCGTGAAAATAGAAATTGCTTAACAAACACAGCTAGGAGGACAAATCGCCAAACGTAAACTTTTGGTCGTTGAAGAGTTCTGTTCTGATCATCATCAGCAGTTCCACTTCATCAAATGTCACATTTTTGTATGATAATGCTCGATTTGTTTATAAAAACACAAAAATCACTATATGTTTGCCTTTAAGATTTGAGGAGTTCCCTCAATTCCTCATGGATCCCATCATCAGCAATCAAGCATGACAAAAATTAATCATGAAAATAGAAATTGCTTGACAAACACAGCTAGGAGGACGAATCGCCAAACGTGAACTTTTCGTCGTTGAAGAGTTCTGTTCTGATCATCATCAGCAGTTCCACTTCATCCAATGTCACATTTTTGGATGAAAATGCTTGACTTGTTGATAAAAACACAAAAATCACTATATGATTGCCTTAAAGATTTGAGGAGTTCCCTCAATTCCTCATGGATCCCATCATCAGAACTGCGTTTTGACAAAAACGGGACCAACTTGGATATATATACGTACAATCAAAAAAAGATTTTTTCAAATCGGTTAAGAAATGACGGAGTTATGGAGTAACAAACATAAAAAAAAATACAAAACAAAAAAAAAACATACAACTGAATTGATAACCTCCTCTTTTGAAATTTTGAAGTCGGTTAAAAAAGACTTTCCTATTATTAGAAAGTAGGTAAATGCTGACTACCAACTCCTGCACGCAAATCCAACGCAACGTGTTTGCAAGTATAACCGCTACGTAACCAACCCTGCATGCGACCGCCCCCTTTTTTAACGCAGAGGAAATGCATTTACGCATCCCCCGGGCCAGGGGAAGGCCCATAGTGAGGGTATGTGGGACTTACCCTTCCATAGGAAAATGAAATACCCACTAAAACCTCTGCGGCGTTAACCCTCTCTGGCGTTTAGGGGGCACCATGGGATCGCCAGCATTCTACCACGATGCCCGCCCGGTTGTCCTGGCCACTGCGCCGGGGGAACCCTCGCGCCAAAGGAGGACGCTCCAAACTCTCTCCCAAACATGTGTGACATGTTTTCCAAGTACTTTGGCTCTGTCTTTGAAAAGCCAGTTGACTTATGTCCATGTGAATTTCCTGTATTACACTATCCTAATACTTGTTTAAGTGATGCATATGTGAGTGAAGACAAGATTAGAACAATAATCAAAAGTCTTGACAGTGATGGAGGTCCCGGACCTGATGGGATACCGGCATCATTTATTAAGGAGTGTGGTGAAGAACTGAGCCTTCCTCTCTGTCTTATTTTCAACCAATCGATCAGTCACGGTGTCTTTCCAGATGTTTGGAAAACTGCTTTTATAATTCCAATTCACAAATCAGGCGACAAAGATCTATGCAAAAATTACAGGCCTATAAGTATTCTGTCGGCATTCTCCAAGCTGTTTGAATCGGCTGTGTACTCTTGTTTTTATTCACATCTCAAAACTTTCATATCTCCTAGTCAGCATGGATTTGTACCAAATCGATCAACCGTTAGTAATCTGTTGGTATACAAGAATTATCTCTGTAGCGCTTTTGCAAATAGATTACAAATAGACTCCATATACACCGATTTCGCAAAAGCGTTTGATAAAGTCGATCATTTCATTCTGCTCAAGAAACTCGAGGGTTATGGTGTTCACGGTAATTTACTGAGGTGGGTCAAATCATATTTGGAAAACAGAACTCAACTAGTTTGCATCAAAGGGCATCTCTCTGGACCTTTAACCATTACATCTGGAGTGCCTCAGGGATCCCATTTAGGCCTCTGCTGTTTGTTGCTTTTATCAATGACCTCGTGGATCAACTGTCATGTCCATGTCTTTTGTACGCTGATGATCTCAAGATCTACTCGACCGTTGAGAATGTTGAGGACTGCGTTATGTTACAACAGAATCTTAATGCTATTTCTGAATGGTGTCAACTAAATCGTATGTACTTAAACATAGACAAGTGCGTTGTTATTTCATTTAAGAATTCAAAACATAAAGTTAATTTCAACTATACGCTGTGTAACGTCACATTGTCTCGCCACCAGGTAGTCCGCGATCTTGGTATTCTCTTCGACGAGAAATTAAATTTCCATTCCCACTATGATTACTTGGTATCCAAGTGCAACAAACTATTAGGCTTTATCTCCCGTTCTACAAAGGATTTCAAAAATAATGCCTATTATACCTTAAAAATCCTATTTTATTCACTAATAAGAAGCACCCTTGAATATGGCGCAGTCATTTGGTCACCGTTTTACAAAGTTCATATTGAACGTTTGGAAATGATTCAAAAACGTTTTTTGAAAATCCTGTGCCACAGACTTCAGCTAGGTCGTCAATTCAGATCCTACTCGAGCAGGCTACAGTCCTACAGTGTTTCAACATGCCGCGTCTATCGTCGCGTAGACAGTATTATGAATTATTGACCCTGTACAAAATTATCCACTCACATATTGATTGCCCATCCCTCCTCTCTCTTCTGTACTACATTACACGTTTTAAACAACGTAACCCCTCACGCAGTATCTTTCAGTTACACGTTTATAAAAACAACACATCATACTATAACCCCGTGACAAGGATGTATCGATTATATAACGACACTGTTGCAATGCATTCTTCTCTGGATATTTTTATTGATAGTTTACCTAAGTTTAAAGATAGTATTATAAGAATATTTAACAACATGCAATGATATCTCGTAAATTAAATACGTGGTTCTTATCGTAATCTCAACACATTATATAATTTAACACCCGCCGACTTGCACGATGGTCCTCTTGTTTTGTTCTAAGTTTTTTGATCATATCTGTGCACACATATTTTGAGTTGTAGTCCAGATCTGAACTTCCTTCATACCCTGTAATTGTTAATATGTTCAGAACCAGAATCAGAATCAGAATCAGAAAAAATGTTTATTGTAGAACATAGGTAGGCTGTAAAATACAGAGTTGATATAAGTAGGTAGGTGTGATCATCTATGTCTTGCCAATGGACGTACAAAACATTAGGTGCTGAGATACATAATTAAAGTCTCATGCAATTGAAAATAAGAATAAAATGAATAGCTATTACAATTCAAAAAATATAATCTTACTCGTAATAATAAAAATAAAATTGTAATTAAAAATCACATAAAATTAATTTTGAAATTGTGCATATAATAATTAATGAAATTATAAAGTCACATTTAACATAGTCATTCAGGTTAAATATTACACAAAATTGTCATTTAAGTAATCAGAAATAGAATAATAGCATTTATTAATAAGAAATATCAGAAATTCCTGTTTAAAACGCGGCATAGGCAACTGTTTCAAATCTAGTGGAAGCTTATTATATATCTTGCACCCTAGATAATAAATATTTTTGCGCATCAGTGCCGTATTTGTTGACGGTACACAAATATTTCGATTAATCCGTTGTCTCAAGCTCTTGTTAGTAACAATAGGTTTTTTAAACGCAGTTGGGTTATTTTTTATAAACATTACTGCTTCAAAAATATAAATGGAAGGTATTGTTAAAATATTCAATTTTATAAAGTATGTTGCACAACTGTCCGTTTGCCGAAACCCACACATAGCCCTGATACACCTTTTTTGGGCTCGGAAAACTACATCTCTATTTGACGAATTGCCCCAAAAGATAATGCCATACCGTACAGTAGACGCTACAAATCCGTGGTACGCAGCTAACACAGCATCAGGAGTTACTTGTTTGGCAAGTTTATACAAAGCAAAGGAATATCTATTAAGTTTTTGGCATACTTCTTCTGTATGAGCTTTCCATGATAAATGGTTATCTATGTGTACACCTAAAAACTTTGTAGCTGTAACAGATTCTATAATCTTCTCTTTATAATTGCATATAATTTGCCGAGGCATTTTCTTTTGATAAAAGTGCATGATTTTTGTTTTATCAAGGTTTACTAATAATTTATTGTTATTCAACCATGTCATTATATCTCTAAAAGTATTATTAATCTCTTTTTCATAGTCTTCACTGTCATTTCGTTCAATTATTACTGTGCTATCATCAGCAAACAAAAATATCCTATGTTGACTATAACTTGTTTTGTGAGCCTAATTAAATAAATAAATAAATAAAAACGGGTGGGGCCTAAAGGCGCGGGTCCCCAACTCGCGGCCCTACTGGGGAATCAGGCGATTTAAATACTGCAGTCGCCTTCTTCCCCTCCGACTGCGTCGAAGCGAAGTGGGTGCGCATCAGCCCTATCTTCACGCTCCCGCACCGCTTCCTCTTTGCGAGCTATTATTCTTTTGCAGAATTCGCTCATAGCTTTTCAGGATCTCTCACTCCGCAGCATGCAGGCCACTATGTTGCGTAGCGAGGATCGTCCGTTCCCAAGACCCCGCGTCGCGACGCTCCAAAGCCTAGCAGGGGCATTTTTTGAGCGTGTGCAGGGCCGAGTCGTCATCGTTCCCGCAATGGTGGCAAGCCGGGGTCGGTAATGACCGAAGCAACCATGTCCGGTTATTACCTGCACTAACCTGTAAGTCAGGCTCCCAATTCTCCGATCAAGCCAGCGGTCGAAAGACAGGAGGAGCGTCCCTATGGTATATGTCCCATAGGGGGAGTCCTCCAGCTGGCTTTTCCGTCCGTCCTCTGCCTCCTTACTTCCACCTCTTGCGGGGCCAGGCATTCTTCAGTTGTTCTGGCCTCCACTCGCTGCCTATATCTCTCCGCCAGCAGTAGAGAGCATCTATCTCCTATGGAAGAATTCCGGCGAGAGCGCACGCCGCCGCGCTGTAACACGTTGAGGTCTCCTAAGTAGAGCCCTTGTCCGCTCCTAAGTATAAAGTTGCGTGGCATACTTTAAGTTTCTTTTTATCTCGTTGTTTTTTTGTAGTGGTTTTGATGTCTTTTGTTTGTTTTTCATGGCGCCGTGTCTTCACCAAATGGTCACAACGGAAGATCAGCGCTGGCTCTGCCAGCATCACGCTGAGTTGTGACCATTTTGTGACATAGCTTTTCAGGATCTCTCACTCCGCAGCATGCAGGCCACTATGTTGCGTAGCGAGGATCGTCCGTTCCCAAGACCCCGCGTCGCGACGCTCCAAAGCCTAGCAGGGGCATTTTTTGAGCGTGTGCAGGGCCGAGTCGTCATCGTTCCCGCAATGGTGGCAAGCCGGGGTCGGTAATGACCGAAGCAACCATGTCCGGTTATTACCTGCACTAACCTGTAAGTCAGGCTCCCAATTCTCCGATCAAGCCAGCGGTCGAAAGACAGGAGGAGCGTCCCTATGGTATATGTCCCATAGGGGGAGTCCTCCAGCTGGCTTTTCCGTCCGTCCTCTGCCTCCTTACTTCCACCTCTTGCGGGGCCAGGCATTCTTCAGTTGTTCTGGCCTCCACTCGCTGCCTATATCTCTCCGCCAGCAGTAGAGAGCATCTATCTCCTACGGAAGAATTCCGGCGAGAGCGCACGCCGCCGCGCTGTAACACGTTGAGGTCTCCTAAGTAGAGCCCTTGTCCGCTCCTAAGTATAAAGTTGCGTGGCATACTTTAAGTTTCTTTTTATCTCGTTGTTTTTTTGTAGTGGTTTTGATGTCTTTTGTTTGTTTTTCATGGCGCCGTGTCTTCACCAAATGGTCACAACGGAAGATCAGCGCTGGCTCTGCCAGCATCACGCTGAGTTGTGACCATTTTGTGACAAATTAACTATGTATCTCTGTTTTGTGTTAATTAATTGTTTTGTCACGAATAAACGATTTCTTTCTTTCTTTCTAAGTAGAATCCGTAGAAATAAATACCTAAATAACCTGTACAAAAATATAAACGAATCAGGATAATGATTGAATTGATAATGTTATCCCATTTTTGTCAAAGTAGGAACGAGCCATAGGATCAACTAAGCTATATTGTTGAAATATAATCTCAGAAGAATGTGATTAAAACTTTACTTCAAGTCATTCTTCAGTCATATACCTACTCGCATTTAAAATAGGTTGCGTGCCTTGCTGAAGCTTTAATACTAAATGCTTAAGTAATGAATCCAATCCATTAAGACGACACGTGGCAAGCGTATCTGGCACAAAGCATTCGTCGAGGTCCATTCCACACAGAGAAACATGTAGCTAAGCGAATTTGGTTTGATCGAAGTCATACACGTACTATACGTACTTATACGAAAGCTTAGAGTAAGCCATGAAAATAATTATGCCTGCATGGTTAGCGTTACAAAGTGGTTATTCGTATGAAAATATATGAACAGCAAGGCAATTAAAAAAAACTGACGATGACGCCGCGACGCGACACGAGATAATCTACCCTGTTCTTTTAATTTACACAGTGTGTGTGAGATAATAGGCATGCGATGCGACTTGTCATCATGTTGTGTTAGGCCCCTAGAAACTGACATCCGATTCGGGCGAGGACGAAATTTTTTTTCCCATCGTTAAGGCATTTACTTTGACTATAATTGAATTGTTTCCTTTGTGACACGAAAATTTGGCATACAATTCATAAATTACCCATGGGTAACTTTCGTGTCACAACGGAAGCAATTAAATTGTATACTTTAGCGATGGTCTAATGGATTTGGTCCTTACCTTTACTTGTGGCACAGAATAACTATAGTACAAGCTTTTATGAATACGTAACTTAGATATTTAACTCCTAAATATCTGTTGGGTTTTCCGTGAGCCCTTCTCAACTCAAGCCTCTGGCATCGTTATTGACAGGCCTCCTTCGCTCGCCGACGTGTGTTTCCCTCCCTGAGACATACATAGTTTGTATGCCTTTTATAAAACTAGGCGGCCCTAAGCTGCTGAATTGTTGTACACATACGTACAGCATTTTCTAAGTGACTGAAAATATCGCAAATAAAAAGAGCCTCTGTTGATTGAGAAACAAGATTATTCGAAACATTAGTTTCATCGTTAAGTTCTTACAGAATAACCCTCAATGATACGAGTAGGAGTTTTTCGGTTTAAGTAAAGGGCTTTTTTTGCCTTTGGTAACTGTTGGCACCTATACTAATTTTTAATCAACTTTTATGTACACAATTCTACAATGAATTTTTCTTACTTATGCTGGCTGCTTTATAAAAGTAAAGTATAAAAGCATACGTACAAAATATAAGTATAAAAGCATTATAAAAAATCGAAACCTAGGACCCCGCTGGCAGTGAAGCAGGGCCTAAGCTACCGGTTACCGTACCGTACCGCCTTCTGTACCTGACCCAGCCATCTAACGAGAGTCTCTTGAGATGTTGGTGACTCTTCGCTATTAGACCGTTCGCAGAGACGACTATCGGGCAATGATCGTTGTATCAACATCCCGCCTGGCGGTGACCTCGTGTACAGGTACTTGCTGGCTGTGTCCTTCTCGCCTTTCTCGAGGTTCTTGTCGTGGGGGACGGATGGTGATGTCAACGAGTACTGCCTGGCGCTTCGATCGATCTGTTAGCATTGCCACTACATCATGATGCATCCCACACTAGCTGTTTAAGAAATAATCTCTGAGATTGAACACCTCCCAGTTGTGGAGGTCTTTGGCATTTAAGAAGCCGCGACCTCCAAACTTTCGCGGTATGTACAGTCTCATAACAGACGAGCGCGGGTGTAGCATACGGTGGGCATTGAGCAGTACACGCACCCTTCGATTAGGGATATCGAGCTTAGTCTGAGTCCACCTTAATATGCTTAAGGAGTATGTGAGCCCCCCAGGCCCAGGTGAAAGCGCGCACCTTAATGCCGCCCGACAAAAAAACTGTTGAGTACTTTTGTCAGGCGAAAGAAAAAGCGCTCCTTCACCGCCCGCTTGATGCCGTCACCCTCGATATCCAAAGCCTGTGACAAACCGAGATTATTATTATTAAGTACAGTCAAGTGCAAAAATATGTATCTGTGTAATCCCTCATACGCAAATACATATATTCCAAAACCTTAATCCGAATCCAGATCGTCAAAATTTTCCTCCAATCTAAATCCATTATAAGTTAACGGCAACGCACACGTAGGTAATTCTTTCTCGAGTGACTTCAAGTTGTCACGGAATTATTAACGACACCTCGCGCCAGACACACGCCCGGTGACGACCGTCAGCTCATAACTTCATTTCTCTTCTCGCAGAAGTTTACCTTTCTACGCATTCTTATGAATTTACAATATCTACCAAACGAGAAAAACTGTCTAAGTCGCTCTGTATGTCAACTAGTTAGTAATTCTGAGAGTAAACATCTGAAGGAACTCGAAATTTCTCGAAGGTTTGCGAACTCTTTTTGTAAATTATAAACGACGACAGTGTCGTTGTAAACGGGATCTCGTTGTTAGGACAGATTAAGTTTTTATGTCATTGCTTCTCTTGCAACTAGGGTACCTGCAGTACCTACCATTACATTTTAGTACAGACGCAGCGGCCCAGGAATACTTTTTATGACAGCTTTATTAGATAGTACGGCCATAAACTCGCTTCTCATCAGGCGAAATGACTGTCTACTGTTGTTTTCTAAGTTACCTACGTAAAATACATACGTGACCACTACGTCGAGTTTATCCAAACAATAGAACTTTGTGAATGTTAACATTCGTGCTCTCGAAATCTAAATTGGGATTATAAACTATCTTCAATATTCTGATTCGTCCAGTTTGCAATGTTCAGCCATTGGGTTATTATAGGTATAGGTAGTACTAATTGAAACGGGCAGGTCGGTCTGTTGACGGGAGCGGAGGAAAGAGTGGATTATCGTGTCGTGCCAATTTAGATATCATTGCGGGCCCTGTCAAATGGCGCACTCCGGAAAACTTATTACCCCCTCTGCGGGTCGCCGTAGAAATAGCTCGTCGAATTTGAACAATATGTACCTACAGCAGAAATATACGTGATATGTCAAGTCATTACACTACACTCGACTACACACTACACTATACCTTGCTGAACATATTACTATTATTATCGTAGCCTGTGATCTTAGCGTTATCTCAGTACAGTTGCATCCCGAAGAATACCCGGGGTCCGCTACCTAACCCCCAAGAATTGGCGTAGGTACTAGTTTTTATCAGACCATGGGCATATTCCATTTGGGGGTTCCTCGGGCATTTAGAAAAGAGATACCAATTTTAAAAAAAATGTTTTTCACTTTCACTTCAACATTGTTAGAAATGTCATTCGAAATACTACGAACTAGTGAGTACGGTTCTCAAATACCAACTCCAATTATCTGTCAGAAGCCGTCATCTTCAAGACTTTTCATCTATTACCGATAACTCGTATGTCTCTTGTTCTGTAATTTTATGGAAGCGACTGCCATCTGACCTTCCAACCCAAGAGAGAAAGATTGGGATTGACTTATCAAGTGATTGGGCAACTTGCCTATTAGAGCTTCTTAAGCCACCCGAAGGGCTCTAACTTGGCTTAACGACTGCTGTCATAGATGGCAGGCGGAATCAACGGCTTCACGTGCCTTCCAAAGCACGGGAGCGCTCAGTTAGTAACCACTCAAAGCGGTCACCCATCCAAGAATTGTTGTGCCGGGTTAGAATAGCACACCCCATTTCTTTCCTTGAGTGTCGTAAGAGTCGACTATGGGAACCAGGTTAGAGTGTGTTATGGGCGATAAACTAGCAACCTGTCACTACAATGTCACATTTTCTCCATCTATAAACCTACAATTGCCAAAAGTGGCACTGAAATTCATTTTCGTGTGTTCTGCCTACCGCTTTTGGGAATAACGGCGTGAGTTTATGTATGCATTATGGAAACGACCGTTTTCCTGATATAAAGTATGCAGCTAAGGACTGGAATTTGCTGCCGTCATCTGTATTTCCTGATACACACACATACGTGTACACAATCTGGGTCTCTTCAAGACAAAAGTGAATAGGCTATTAATGAACCAGTGAACAACATCTTAGGCCTTATTATCGCTTTCCATCAGGTGAAACTAGGGCCAATCGCTAGTCAGTCAATCATAAAAAAGTATGCCCTTTAGTTTTTAATTATGTTGTATAATAGCCTCGAAATAATGTTACTGCGTACTGAGATGGAAAAGATAATGAGCAGCATCCCCCTAGAGGCTTATATGAAGATTATATTTTTGATAGCCGCGGCCAAGATAGATTGCTTCCTTATTTCTTAATCCGCTAATAAGTTGCGCGTGCCGCCGTTAACACACAGCTTATATTGTCTTACGATCATAATAACTAGAAAAATAACCAATGTTGAAAGGTTACGACTTAAACGAAGCTATTTCAAACCTCATGGCGCGTTATTCGAGTCATTGGAGTAACAATCTTTGTGCAATGCCGATCGTATTAAATCAAATGAAACATAGATGTTGCGATAATTGAAATATACATAAAATATATCTATAGAACTTCCATACCTCAATCCCTCAAGTCGCATACTTCCATGCCTCTAGTCGCTACTTAATAAGTACTTAAGTGTATAAGTAATTATTTGGTACGTACTTTATTAGATAATGTCTCAAAACCGTTTTTGTGCCTTTTTAGATGTTTATGATCGTTTTAATTTTTCATTAAATTATCTATTGGGTAACCAGGTTCTTCTATAGATATACTCGTTATACAGGTACCTCGATTTAGTGCTAGGTAATTGATTAATTAAGTGACTAATCAGATATAAAACTCGTTAAATAAAAAGTTTATATTGAACATAATTGAAACATTTGACATAAATTGGTTTAATTCCAGGTATTCATAAAGTCGGAACTCAAAGTGGGCGTGATATTCGTTAAGGAAAACCAATATAGCGAAGAAGAAATTCTGGACAATAATGAAAATTCGCCAATGTTTGAAGAGTTCTTACAGGTGCTTGGGGAAAAAGTGCGACTAAAAGGTCTTTACAATTCCATTATTCTTTGTATTTTTTAATAAAAGACGTAAGGCAAATATTAATGTGGATAAACCCATTTTGTTTCAGGTTTTGATAAATACAAGGGCGGCTTGGACACGGTGCATGACTTGACGGGTCTATATTCCGTGTACACGAACTGGAGGGGAATAGAAATCATGTTCCACGTGTCAACACTATTACCTTATGAGCGCCACGATTCTCAGAAGCTGCAAAGGAAACGGCATATAGGGAATGACATAGTGTGCGTCGTGTTTCTTGAAGCAGACAATACTGCCTTCTCACCTGCCTGTATCAAAAGCCATTTCCTACATACGTTTATTCTAGGTAAGACACTTTGGGTGCTTATATAAACACTAAGTATTATATTTGTAGACAAACCACTTCTACATATTATTTGAATTCAATAATATTATTTTTACAAATGTCATGCGACGAGCCTACGGGTAAGTCAGATATTATACACATACATATTATACAATGGTTAGAGATCATGTCCAGATAATCCGATTCAATTAATGGAGTTACTATATGGTTAGTTGGTGGTACTTGAAGTAGACAGTCTATAAAAGGCTGAAGCTAAGAGCATTACAAAGTTCGATTAACTACGAGTAGATATTGAGGATTGCTTCACGCTTGGTCCCTGATCCAAAATAATCGCTTGAAACTGCACTGCAAAAAAAGATTTTAAACAATGTATTACTAAAATTCAGCTTATTCGTTACTTCCATAAAATACGAAAAGAATTCAATAGAAACGTATTTTAATGTCGCTTATCAAAAAAGGACGCACTGAATTTATACAGGGTGTTTGGTCCATCGTTTGACAAATAGAAATGGTGGATGGTGGTGTTATTTGATGTCTCCTAAGACCTCCAAAAAATAAGTGTTTTTGAAGAATCTTAAAGGTTAACTCGTTCAGTTTTGGTCCAATATGCAATTTTTATTGAAATGTGTAATGTTGTACGATTTCAAAATCAGAATTACTTGCAAGTAACGTCTAGTTTTTTTGGACCTGCCCATCAAGACTCTTCAAGATGTAAAAAATCAGTCGAAGGTCAACTTTGAATTGCAATTGTTAACCAAGGGTTGAAAGCCACCTATTTCAGACTAGATAATGTCAAATATTACTACAATTTAATAGTGGTGTGGTATGAGCTTCTGCCAATTTGAGTTTAAGACTCGCTTATATTTCAAATCAATTGCTTAAAATGAATTTAAAAAAAAATTATCACAATAATTTAAATTATAATCTCATAATAATTATAAACAAAGTTTAAAATCAAAATAATTTTACAGAGCGTGCTGTACAGGGTTCTGCCATTAGTAGTAGTTTGACTACCACTTTATCTTGGTTACTAGTGACCCTACCTACGAAGCCGGAGGTACCAGGTTCGAATCGCGGTCAGGGCATTATTTGTGTATATTTAGCACGAATATTTGTTTCAGTCTTGGATGTTTTCTACGTATTTAATTATATGTTTATCTATTTAAGTATGTATATCGTTATCTAGTCCCCCAATATTTATTTATATTTTACAATAAAATTCCTAAACACATTACTGAACTTAGCAATTCTAAATTCAAATCTGTAGTAAAACAAACACTTATTTCAAGAGCATATTATAAGATAAACGATTACATCATGGATAGGGATGTTTGGCAGTGATAGCGTCCTGCACGGGTAATTTATCGCCAAAATATATTTTCTCCTGTAGCATTGTTATTTAAGTAACTTTGTAGTAGCTGACATTTGGATACTTCGCAGTAATCAGTTTGAAAAACAAGCCTCTTAAGTAGAGAATGAGAAATCAATATTAGTACAGATTCTTGCTTCTTTTAGTTAACTGTTAGTTCAATTACAAGTATTGATCTGATGTACCCAAAATGTAGCTAGGACAAAGGCGCTGTAATCATTTTCATGTACAATAATCTATTTTCGCGAAAATAGGTTTTCTACTGTAGCATTGTTATTTTGTAGTAGCTGACACTGTAATTTTATATTTAAGTATACAATGTATATTGTTTTGAAAAAATGACACCTCGCCGAGTTTCTTACGCCGTTTCTTCTCGTGGCAGAGGTATATTTTTCCGAACCGGTGGTAGTTTATTGACGTTCATAGGTGCATGTAATATGCCTAATTTGAAGAATAAACTACTTTTACTTTTTTTACTTTTATTATTCATTATTTAGTTATTTTTTTATTACTTTAAACCCATGGGGCGACATACCTTACTTTCCACCCGCTTTTTAGGTTAAATATGACCTACTCGTACTTTCAGAGCATGTGGATTTATTTTACTCCAGCATTCTAATCTGTCAATTAAACCAATAAACTTTTTTTTTTTACTTTAAGAAATAGAAACCGACTTCAATGGGGGAGGCCGGTGAAAGATTATTATACTTAGATTAGATGGTGCACTCTTAGATTCCATACAATAAAATAAAAATGGCTATAAGTATGTTTATAATGGTAGAAGACTAAGTACCCTCTATTCCTCATGGAATCATGGAAAAACCTTGCTTGCTTGACAAACAAAACGAAGAGAACAAATCGCCAAACGTGAACTACGCGTCGTTGAAGAGTTCCGTTCTGATCATCATCAGCAGTTCCACTTCATCAAATGTCACTTTTATGAATAAAAATGCTTGATTAGTTCATGAAAATACTAAAATCACTATTTGTGTGCCTTTCACATTTGAGGAGTTCCCTCGATTCCTAATGGGTCCCATCATCAGAACTCGAGCATGACAAAAATCAATCGTGATAATAGAACTTGCTTAATAAACACAGCTAGGAGGACAAATCACCAAACGTGAACTTTTCGTCCTTGAAGAGTTCTGTTCTGATCATCATCAGCAGTTCCACTTCATCCAATGTCACATTTTTGGATGCAAATGCTTGAATTGTTGATAAAAACACAAAAATCACTATATGTTTGCCTTAAAATATGTTTGCCAAATAACTATTGTACCAGTAACCACGGGCCGTATGGAACGAATGAAGCAAAGTCTAGTCCAGGCGCTACCCTTTCTGTCTTCCGATATGAGTCCAAACGAAATGTACAATTCATTTTTTCACACTTTTATGAAACATTATAATGCGATTTTTACATCCAAATCGGTCGTGGTTGGTGGGACATCAGTTTTTAGTGAGTGGGCTACTGAGGACTTACATAAACGTAGACAAGCACTGTATGCTTTATATGAGGAACGCCGGTTTAATATGAGTGATGAATTTAAGGAACATGTCAAACAATATTCTAAGAAATTTAAAATAGATTGTCATATAGCTAAACGTAATTTTATAAGCCAGAAAATTACAAATAGTTCGGACATTATCAAAACAACATGGAAATTAATTAATGTGGAAACTGGTAGATCAAAGCACAAAATGAATGATCTTAAACTAAAAGTTGATGGCATAATTATAGATTCAAGTTTAGAAGTAGCAACAGAATTTGAAAAATTTTTCACTGAGATACCAGTATCCACAACAAAGACATTAAATTCTTCACCTTCGTCTGCCGTTACATTGTTAAAAGATAACGCCTCAGAATGTAGTGGAAATCTTCATTTTGAATATGTTAGTACCCCAGATGTAATAAAGGCGTTTAAATCAATTAATGTCAAAAAAACTGGTGATCTCTGGGGAGTATCTGTCCATGCTGTCAAATCTCTAATAGAAGTCATAGCGCCTGACTTGGTAGTTGTATTTAATAACAGTATTGACTGCGGTGAGTTTCCTGATCTAATGAAACATAGTAAAATAACTCCTTTATTTAAATCAGGTAGCACTTCTGACCCCACTAATTTTAGACCAATATCTGTGCTACCAACATTTAGTAAAATTTTTGAAAAATTAGTTTTGTCCCAATTAATAAGACATTTTAATGCAAACAATTTAATGCATAATAAGCAATTTGGTTTTACGCGGGTTCGCTCGACAACCGACGCGGCTGTTGAGCTAACTAAACATATATTCGATGCCTGGGAAGAGTCACAGGATGCCTTAGGTATTTTTTGCGATTTGTCCAAGGCCTTCGACTGCGTATGTCATGAAACATTAATCAGGAAACTGCACTACTATGGAGTTAGAGGATCGGCACTGAATTTGCTAAAATCTTATCTATATGGTAGAATACAAAGGGTCGATGTGAATGGACAGCGATCTCCAGGATCAGTGGTCTCGATGGGTGTACCGCAGGGATCAATATTGGGACCTTTCCTATTCCTTATCTACATAAATGACTTGCCATACCTCGTAAAGACCCACCATGATATAGTATTGTTTGCAGACGATACCTCTCTTATATTCAAAGTCAAACGACAGCAACAAGCTAATATAGATATAAACAATGCTATTTCTAAAGTAGTTAATTGGTTCAATGTCAACAATTTATTGTTAAATGAGAAAAAGACCAAATGTATCAAGTTTGTCACGACTAACGTTAAGCACAATCAAACAAGTGTCATTGTGAAAGATGAGGAATTGGAACTAGTGGATAGTACAGTTTTTCTTGGATTAACATTAGATTCCAAACTCCAATGGGGTCCCCATATTGCTAATCTCTCGAATAGACTGAGTTCTGCAGCTTTTGCCGTGAGCAAGATCCGCCAACTGACAGACGTGAAGACAGCTCGATTAGTATATTTTAGTTACTTCCACAGTATTATGTCGTATGGTATTTTACTATGGGGCAGTGCTTCAGATATTAATACCATTTTTGTTCTGCAGAAGAGGGCTATTCGAGCAATATATAAAATGAACCATAGAGACTCACTTAGAGATAAGTTTAAGAACATTAATGTAATGACATTGCATTGTCAATACATCTATGATAATATTGTGTATGTACATAAAAACATTGTAAATTTCAGGAAGAACTGTGACATACATAATATTAATACTCGAAATAAACACAAACTCGCGGTGCCCACCACTCGCCTACAGAAAATTAGAAAATCATTCATGGGTAATGGTGTGAAGTTTTATAATAAGCTTCCAAGAAATGTAACTGAATTATCTATTAATAAATTTAAAAATTATGTAAAGCGTCAACTCATATCGAAAGCATATTATAGCACACATGACTACATGAATGATAAAACACCGTGGGATTAATTGTGACTGAAATATTAATGAATTAATCATTATGGCGTTAGATATTAATATGATCTTTTTTTTTTGATATTTTGATTTTATTCTAGAAACTGTCTAGATTTCTATTTTTTATATATTTTTTATTATTATTATTATTATTTATGTTTTGACGATCCTATTGTGAATTTTACTACAAAATAATTTCTTACTTTGACATGTCTACAACAATACAATATTTATTTTGAAGAATAATAATAGCATCAATAAATTGCTCTAAATAATTAATTAATATATATGTTAATACATGTTATAACTGACGATTCGAAAGTGCTTGTTGCTAGGCCTATTTGAATAAAGAATATTTTGACTTTGACTTTGAAAGATTTGAGGAGTTCCCTCAATTCCTCATGGATTCCACCATCAGAACTGCGTTTTGACAAAAACGGGACCAACTTGGATATATATACTTACAATCAAAAAAAGAATTTTCCGAATCGGTTAAGAAATGACGGAATTATGGAGTAACAAACATTAAAAAAAAAAAAAAACATACAACCGAATTGATAACCTCCTCTTTTGAAATCTTGAAGTCGGTTAAAAAAGTAAGTCTATACCAGAGACGTTCATTATATGACTGCATATGACTACAACTGTATTTTTTTTTTATTTAAAAGAGGCACGCGTCTATGCCCGTATCTTGCCACCATTTCGATTATTAATTTTAATTTATTTATTTTAGTGTCGTAGAGAAATTATTGTATGCAACGTTACATAATTAGGTCTTAAAATTGTTCTCGCTCGATGCTCTCATTTTGTTACAGCGCCTCTCAAATTTTATATCATTGTTGCATAAAATATCAAAAAATAATTAAAAAGTTATTTGGTCTATGCTCTTTCTAATGATGTGCAATTATGCCAAAAAACCTTTCACAAAATTCATTAATTTGTCAAGTTTTTGAGGAATTAGGCCAATAATCGACATGCAAGTTTGCCAACTTTTGATTTTCGGTAAGCATGTTTTTGTGTACGCTTTAATAAGTAGGTAACAATCTCTTTCTCATGTCACATGTTAAGCAACAGAGTGATTGTGACTTAAAATTATTATATGGATACGCATTAAGAAAAACAGGTCATGTCTTGACCACGTGTCTTTCTGTATCTCACTAGCTGTCAAAAACTCTCTTTTCCGTCCCATTGTCACTAAGAAGGTATCTAAATGGTTAAAAAGTACTTTAAGAATTGTATAAATCTTAATAGCAATAATAAAAATGATGAGCAATGCGCTGAGTTGGGTCCATATCGTGACACAGCCGGTTTTTTGTTTGTCTTACCTCCTGTTCATTATTATGTATCGTGTGTGTCACAAATAAACGTTCTGAATTTAGTTTTTTGAAATTGTCATTATTATTTGCAGTGCGAGTATCAGCTCGAATCAAACGGCGGCCGACCAGGTACGAAGTGTCGGTTGTCACTCGAGACGAGGTGGGAGCATATAAACCCTACCTTTGGGAGCAGAGTGTGTTCGACAAAGGACCCATGTTTAGGTAAATACCGAGCGAAATTGTATTGTATAACGCGATACAGGCATACCACAACTATGTATAACACGATATTGTTTGTAGCTTTACCAGCTACGCCCTGCGGTGTGATCGGAATATGTACTATTATAGTGTCTATCGTGAAGTTCCGGAAACTCAACGCGTATCATTTGCTATCCGGCTAAAGGACGTGCAGGACTCTTATTAGCGATAAAAAGATGTACATATTCGCGTATTTTTGCAAAAATAATGGAATTGCGAAAAGTAGCAAGATTGTTCTAGGCATTTATCATAGAATTCCGCAAAGTAGCTATTGCAAGATTCCATTCATTACTTATGTAGTATAGGTGATGGTACAATGCTGATAAGGTCACTAATTACAATTAATCACCTTGGCATTATTTTTACAAATGACCACACTAAGGATTATTTTGATATATTGCTGATAACTGATAAGGCGTAGAAAGTACCAAGTACTTTATAAATGTTTCAGAGAATGGCTCCTTACAAAAATAGTAAATGGAGAAAGAGCGTCGTATTCAGCTCCAAAGTTCGCGAGAATGCAAGAACGAACGCGCAGTCAGATGCTCGAAGATATCGTAGCCAACTTGCAAAACCACGCCGAGACTGGACAGATACCTAAACCGTATAGAAGAGGTACGTTAAGGCCCGCTTTAATCTAACATTGATAAACGATTTAATCCACGGGGTCCAAACTTATGAGCTAGGTCACTTAGGACTAATAACTTTCGATGGTATTTAATTATAGGTATCAACTCCTAACCAGTTTGCTAACTTTCGTATGTTTGGAACTCTAAGTACTAACCTTGGGTATAGATTTGTTAGAACTGGTAAAAGATATCAGAATATGGACATCTTTCACCATTGTAAGATAAAGTATTGTAAAACGTAATGTAACATAGCATAGACGTAATTCATTTAATTGTATCTAGTAAAGGTCAGTTCAACCAAACAAGATTACCGATATAATTTCAATTTCAGTTCAAAGAAATCCCTAGTTACGCCCTTACTTCCGGTTGGTATTCATGTAGGTATAATAGCATGCCACTACAATATAATCCTTAAACCAATAAAGGGTAACAACGCACTTGGAGTGGTTGGCGCAGGCAGTTCATATTATATTTGCCAACATCGTGGCCGTCTGGTATTTCAAAAAATCTGAGCTAAATGAATATTTGTGCAAAATTCCAGGATCCTGGCGTCCCATCGGACACATGCGACCGTCGTCCCCTCTCCTGGACTCTGTACGAGACCAGTTCGAGGACTACGACCAGCTCGCGAAAGACTTCACGCGGGTGTTCCTCAACAACGACCTAAACGTGGCCACCAACGCCCAGCTCTTCGATGTCGTGTTCCTTGTCGGACAGTCGAAGCAGAAGACCAAGTTTATTGGTGTTAGGGCGATACTCGGCGTTAGGAGTAGGTGAGTTCTTTCGCTGTTATCTAATTGAATAAAATACCAGCATCAGTTCGAGGACCAAGACCAGCTCGTGAAGGACTTCACGCGGGTGTTCCTGAACAACGACTTGAACGTGGCCACTAACGCGCAGCTCTTCGATGTCGTGTTCCTTGTTGGACAGTCGAAGCAGAAGGCCAAGTTTCTTGGTGTTGGGGCGATACTTGGCATTAGGAGTAAGTGAGTTCTTTCGCTGTTATATGATTGAATTAAATACCTGCATCAGTTCGAGGACCAAGACCAGCTCGTAAAGGACTTCACGCGGGTGTTCCTGAACAACGACTTGAACGTGACCACCAACGCGCACCTCTTCGATGTCATGTTTTTTGTTGGACAGTCGAAGCAGAAGGCCAAGTTTATTGGTGTTGGGGCGATACTTGGCATTAGGAGTAGGTGAGTTCTTTGGATGTTATCTGATCTGTGGGTTGCAGCAAACCGTCTGCAATCGCAAGGGATATTTGTTATAAACCGATTGTATGAAACGCTAGTAAAGTTTTCCATGGGATGATTTTGATTAATCTTTTTATGAATAATAAAGCATTTCGAATGGAAGACCCTCACAATTATAAGTTAAATAAGTACGAGTAGCTTAATTAAGTATTGTTTTTTTTATCATTTCACTACTATTTAAACATGAATATGTACCTGCTCACGACGCGATACCTATGTCATGTAATAATACGAAAAGTGCTAACTCTGCTTCCCAAGAAACCCCTGACCTAAGTTTTATAGCGCAATATTTGTAAGATTAACTTAGAAGCTGATTATGTAGTATATATTTCCTTTTAGTTTAATCGACCACAAACGCCACACATAAAGTATGTCACTTCTTTCTGCAGTTTTTACATCTGCCTGATTCCTCACTGAAAATTGAGAATTTATTTATTTAAACTTTCTTACAAACATACAAAAAAGTAGAATTGGCAGACTTAATACCTTATGCCACTCTCTACCACTAGTCAGCCATCGGGTCAAACACAAACTATAGAGGTGCAGGATCATAAACGCTGAGGCGCGAAAGGAAACATAAATTATTTTACACCACACCTTGCCAAAAAGCGCGTTTTTCCGCGCGTCCGGTAAAACCCACTTTTTGGCCAAGTGGTGACGTAAAATTGTGTACAAAACACGGGTCGTAATGTACCATTATTTATTCGTTATAATCTCAATATAACATACACATGTATGAAGTAAACTGCATATACATATATACACATACTCATATACAATATAAATTATATGTACCCATACAAAGATAAAATGAGGACCATCAATCTTTTTTTTTTTAAAGAGATGCTTGCGTAACTTGCATTTGAAGTAGTATCTATTGTGAAATTTAACCTAACAGTTGGCAGAAACATTAAGCGCTTATTTGCGAAGTGGTATAAAAAAGTTCTCCGTTAATCCATTCCCGTATTATTTCAGAGTGTTCCAAGAGATGTTGTACGGCATTCAGACTGGGTTCGGGTCGCCGCAGGTGCCAGTGGCTGAGTTGCTAGCGCGGCCGGCGCCCACGCTCCTGTCTCCCACGCCGCGCCAGAAGAGCAGCAACTTCCTGCAGGTGCCCGACATCGAGTCCCCCAGGTCAGTCAGACACATAAATTTTAAGTACGAAAGTTAAAGTTTTTAACTGTGGTTTTAGCTCTTCATTGGCTTAAATTAATGAGAATTTTTATTTTAACAATGGATGTTGTGTTATTGTTATTATATTACAATAAACTAAAACAGGAAGTTTAAATGTAAAATTAAATAAAGATTATTATTATATCTCCGTTTTTAAACTCTCGGGTCTTTACAGCCCGGTCATTTGGTAGGCGTGCGTGGGGATATAGATCCAACACGTAGAGGCCTTTGGGAGACGAAGTTTGATGTAATATAGTACACCTATTAGAACCCATTGACGGGTACAACGGTAGATACCCGTGAACCGGTCCCAATAGGCGTCGGTGCTATTGTATGTGAAGTGGAAAGAGAATGGACTGGGCTATGGTGATGAAGTTTGGATGGATAATAAGATTGGGCTATTGCAAAGAGTACCGGACACCTGCCATAACATTATAATTACAACGTTATCGAGGCAGGCGGTGACTAGCCGCTCCTAAGATGGGCCCCTGAAAACGCCGTCGTAAAGACGGCCAGGAGCAACACCGGTGTGCGGCTCAGGGGTGTCGAGAGGTGTGCTGCGCTTTCTCCGAAGTTACTCGCGGCGTTATGCCCTTTAACACTTCCACCCCTGGAGCATATAGCTCTAACGACTCCTCTCTGGACGGCCAATGAAGGCAAGCCAGAGCTGAGAGTCCTGCGGGCCCTTGGGGTTCCACTCCGACCGACGAAGACACGCCGGAGACGGAGGCCCTGACCGACTCTCGGGAGCACTCGGGTCTGTGGGGTCGTTACTCCCCAACAGCTCGCCACAAGCTGCCCTGCGGGCTTATTATTATTATTATTATTCGTTTATCAGGCAGGCAGTTGAAACAACTGATGAACCCTGTACGAGGGCTGCCTTTTAAGTTGTGTCGTTTGGAAAAATGAAAGACAATTTAAGTGTTAAATGGTATTTATTGTTTTTCAAAGTAATTACCGTGATATGTAATACACTTTTTCATTCGATCGAACCAATTTTCGAAACACTTATTCCAGTCCGAAGTCGGGGTCTCCAAAATGGCCGTTTTGTATGCCTCAACCGCTTCTTCAGGCGTCTGGTACCGTTGACCACGAAGTCGTTGCTTGATTTTTGGAAAAGTAAAAATATCGTTAGGGCTTAAGTCTGGACTGACGGCGGGTGTTCCAGAATTTCGACGTTTTGCTCTTTTAAAAACGCAATTGTTTGCCGGGCGGTGTGCGAGCTCGCATTATCGTGGTGCAGTCTTATACGACGTCTTGGGTTATTTTTTTGAAACTCGCCGATGACTTCTGGTAAACAGATCTGGTACCAGTCAGCATTAACCGTTTTACGATCCTCGAGCACGATGGTGGCAACGTGGCCACTTTTCGCCACAAACGTGGCGACCATTTTTTTCGAAGTGCTCCGTGAGCGTATTACTTTGGTCGGTTTTGGCTTATCTTGGAACACCCAAACAGTCGACTGCTGTTTAGAATCGGGATCGTAGGCATATATCCAAGATTCGTCACCACTGATAATGTCGTAAACATGTTTCGAGTTTCCTCGGTTGAATTGCCGCAGAGTTTTGCGATACCATCGAACGCGAGCCGTTTTTTGGTCTTCACTGAGTATCCAGCGTGAGATTAACTTTTTTACGCCTAAGTGATCATGCAAAATACTGTGAACACTGGTCCCTGAAATACTTAAGGAAGCTTCTATCTCACGGTATGTCGCATGGCGATCTTCGACGATCAGTTGCCGTACAGCATCAATGTTCTCCTGGGTTACGGCTGTTTTTGGTCGACCTTCACGATGTCTATCACCAAGACTAGACTAACCACGTTGAAATTCTAAATACCAGCGTTCCACAGTCAGGAGACATGGTGCTTTATCATTCAAAACCGTAGTCAACTCTTCGAAGCACTGAAGTCGCGTTAAGCCCCTTTTGAAGTTGTAAAAAATTATCGCACGCGTAAATTTTCCTTCGAAATTTCCATTTTGACAACTGACTTGTCAACTTTGAACGAACGCTGTACTAAAACGGTTGGGCCGATTTCGAGTCATTCTTTTGTTTTCGAATTCTAAATTCAAATATTTTAAGATGACCCTAGTTCTTTTTTATGCAATCACGGGAGGTTTGCAAACGACAGAACTTAAAAGGCAGCCCTCGTATCCAATTAACTTAAAGTACAATTTCAGTGTTGAGCTAAATTTGAATAGTGCTTATCCAAATTGTTTTTGAACTGGTTGACATTGTGAGCCGAAACCACATCATCTGGTTGTCTATTCCAGGCCTTCACCACTCTGTTACTTAGAAAGCGTCTATGGGGGTTGCTGTGTGACCTGCGAGCGACTAGCTTTAAGTGATGGCCTCTGAGTCCCGTGTTCTTGTTCCGTTCAAATATTTTGAGGAAATCTTTGAGATCATAATGCCCAGATAGTATCTTGTATGTCTCGATCAGGTCACCACGTTCCCTGCGCTGCTTGAGACTTGTGTTATTCAGAGAGCGCAGTCTTTCTTCGTATTTTTGAGCTTCTTTGGTAATTTAGTGAAACTACGTTGAACCTTTTCCAGCATCTCAATGTCTTTAACAAAATAGGGACTCCAGGCTCGAAAGGCTTTAAAGATTATGACGGGATTGAAAATAACTGGACAACCTTGCACTATTTTCGGATTATATGACAATATTTTACCCACCCGTATTCGTTGTCCGCTAGTGTATATCCATTACATCGATAATTACAGGCCAAAAAGCGTACCCAGTTCTCCCATGGTGAAGCGGGCCTTCTCCCGCCTTGGCACGATCACTGCCGGCTGGGGCCGCTCCATCCGCAAGCAACACACGCATCTAAACGCCGAGGACAAGAAGAAGTGGGCCAGCTCGCAAGACTGTTCTAGTAAGTAATACTATAACATAATGTATCCAAACAGTCGTAGCAATCAATTCAAAGAGGACCAAGGATCACCATACCATCGGAGTCCTAATAAGATCACCGGCGTCTTTTGGTTCGTAATCAGTTCTGCCATTGACAAGCTAGTCTCCCATCTGGGCACGATCATTGCAGACTGGGGCCGCTTCACTCGCAAGCAACACTCGCATCTAAACGCTGAGGATAATAAGACTTCCATTGAGTACCTACATCCACATAAATACATTTTTTTTTAAACTTATAACTTAAAATATAATTTCTCAAACATGCAATGAAATTTTCATTACGTGCTTTATAACAGGCTTCAAAGTTGCAAACGTTGCAGGCGGAACAACTCGGGAGAACTGTAAAGGAATTTCATACAAAATTGAAGGCCTAACAGGCCTAACATGGCGTCTGTTAAATTTGTTTTTTGAGTGGTGTTTTTTTTATTTCATTGCATATGTTTGAGAAAAGCACTATACAAATCTCGGCGTGAAACGTTGGGCTGCAGGAATTAGGTATTGTTTTCTTCGTGGTGAGCGCTATGACCCGGACCCGGGTATGTCCTAAAATACGACCAAGACCACCGGGGGATGGGCAGCAGCATCCCTGGAGTGCGGTGGAGATACTGCGATCGCCAATCCGTATGCTAAGCGTGGCGATTATTACATTTACCCCCCATAAAATTGGGGGAGGCTTATGTCCAGCAGTGGGCGTCCTTCGGCTGATATGGTGGTGGTGGTGGAGCGCTATCACCACAACATTAGTTAATTACACGTCAGTCTTAAAATCATTCTCGGCGTGCGAAGATCTCCGTGAAAATACCTTTATTTGCTGTTTTGGGTCATAACATAAGAAGTTGTACAATACAACACAACATACTGTAAGTATATTTTTGCTTTATTTATAATTTTACGCGCAATGAAGTCGTTATAAAAATATTCGTACTTGATTGATGATTGGGGCTAGCTGTCAGAATTAAGTTAAACGTCAACCGTATTTCAAGAAACAAGGATTTTATGCGAATTTCTTTGAAATATGATTCTTAGCGACTTCGGTCAATTTGACCATCCCGTAGTAACCCAATAATGGACCTATTATAAAGGGGAGTAAGATCGACTTTTATTGCTCAAATTGTGTGTGCAAAAATGTGCAATTGTGCATGCGTTGATTGTTTTGGTGTGGGTGCTTAGTAATGAAATATGAGTTTGGGACTACAGTACGTGATTCTTCAAGAAAGGAGTATACATTAAACGGGTCGGCAACGCGCATGTGACACCCCTGAAGTTGCAGGCGTCTATAGGCTGTGGTAACCGCTTACCATCAGGCGGGCTGTACGCTTTTTTGCCTCCGACGTGGTATAATATGTGTGTTACCACGTCCTCACCACGTCCCCCTCAAAATATTGCAAATTATTTTGTTCGGTAAGATGCGCTGATGGCTTCTCCTGTCTTAATGCTCTATGCGCCTAAATAATGTTTAATAGCAACGTTTTCACTTTTTAAGAAAGTACAGACAACGATCATTAATAGCTATCTGTTTTTCCAATTTGCAGATAAGGAAGGCAAAGACAAAGACAAGGATAAAAACGCAGCGCTTGCAGTACCGAGGCTCTCTGTGTGCGCCGACGCACAGAAAGTTGACCGTGCCAAACTTGCACAGACTGAGGTAAGTACACTATAGTCTCATTGATAGAAATAAATAAAAAGTTCTAAATTTTTTTAAATAAATAGTGGGTAGAACAGGTTTCTTCGATTCGAGTAGCGACCAATGGTAAAATATCATACACATAGGTAGCCATTTATTACGGGGTAGACACAGCGGTGAATGAAAGCTGACGTTACAAAGGAACGAATTTATTAAAGGCAATCTTTGAAAAAACTAAAAAAATAATCAAGCCTAAATAGCTTACTAATAATTGTTGTCAGACGCCAGGAGGTACTTTCGAGTGACTGTGGAACCCTGTCTATCCAAATGCCACCGGCTTGCGTAGCGCAGACTCGGTGTCGCCAAAACAAAAAAGATACAATTAATATTATTATTGTTATAGGTTTATTCTGTATATCCTATCAACATGACATTTGGCGAGAACAAGGCAGTAACAATGATACTTTCCAAGTCATACCTGAACGTGTTTGTCTTCTAGTAATCAAACAGATCTGCTTCTGTTGCTTAAGTAGTTTGCCTGGAGTTGAATTCCACCGCCTGTTGATAGGAAGTAAAATAAGCACCAAGTATAGACAGGACTTATTTCTAAGCTCTACACGATACTAAAGATGTACGAGAGTAACACGTAGTATTTGGGATCCCATCTACTCGCGCACGTGAACAGGTTAATAAGATTTAGTGATTTACGATTGAAGCCTAGTCTAATACTTAGCTCCAGTTAATCAGAAGATTGAGGTTCTATTGTCTGCAGGCTGCATCCACTTTACACAAACTTATTCCACTATTAAACTCGGCTCGTCTACAACAGTATTCCCACTAAAATCATCTCTCGTCAAAATATCTCTATAAGTAAATAATGTTGCCAGCTACGTTTTATATGGTCATACGAACTTACCACAGATTTTCGCCGATCCGCGACACTCGGACCTTCTCCGACTGTATCATGACCGTGATAGCTAAACAGTTGAAATTTTCATAGATGATGTATTTGTTTCCGCTATAACAACATATACTAAAAAAACAGAATAAAATAAATATTTAACGTGATTCTTTTCCGGTTTTTAGGGTTCCGTAGTCAACTAGGAACCCTTATAGTTTCGTCATGTTCGTCTTTCCGTCTGTCTGTCCGAGGCTTTGCTCTGTGATTGTTAGTGCTAGAAAACTGCAATTTAGTATGGCTATATAAATCAATAAAACTGACAGTCGTAAAAAAAAAAAACAAAATTAAAATTTTAAGGGTACCTCCCCTACACGTAATGTGGGGATGCTTTTTTTTGCTTCAACTATGGTGTGGGGTGTTGTTAAATAGGTCTTTCAAAATCTCTCAAGAGATCTGTCTATTGGGCAGAGCCAGCTCGCCAAATGAAAAACTAAAGACGGTAGAATCGTTTCATCCAAACCCGAGCTTCTGAATGAGATTGAATGCTTTTATGGACAGCTAGCTATACACGTCAACTAGCAGACCCGAAGTTGGTCTGGCGGAAGACCCTAGAGCCAGATTAACCCGGCACTATACCGAAGATATCCCGGACATCAGCCTGTACGAGATTAGAATGGCTCTTAAACAGCTAAAGAACAACAAGGCACCCGGTGAAGACGGAATTACAGCTGAACTCCTGAAGGCGGGTGGAAAACCGGTCCTTAGGGCCTTTCAGAAGTTGTTCGACTCCGTCTTACTGGAAGGGAAAACTCCAAAGGCATGGAACAGAGGTGTGGTGGTGCTGTTCTTCAAAAAGGGTGACAACGCCTTACTGAAGAACTACCGCCCCATCTCACTTCTGAGCCATGTCTATAAGCTGTTTTCAAGAGTCATTACGAATCGTCTCGCATGCAGGCTAGATGACTTCCAGCCTCCCGAACAAGCCGGTTTCCGAAGAGGCTTTAGCACCATAGACCACATCCATACGCTTCGTCAGGTTATACAGAAGACTGAGGAGTATAACCTGCCCCTCTGTCTAGCGTTCGTGGACTACGAGAAAGCCTTCGATTCGATTGAAACTTGGGCTGTACTACAATCTCTCCAACGGTGCCAAGTGGACTACCGCTATATCGAAGTGCTGAAGTGTTTGTACGAGAACGCCACTATGTCAGTCCGACTCCAGGACCAGAACTCGAAACCTATTCCGTTGCAGCGGGGAGTCAGACAAGGAGATGTTATTTCTCCTAAACTGTTTTCCGCTGCACTGGAAGATGTGTTCAAGACTCTGGACTGGAGAAGGCTAGGCATCAACATAAACGGCGAGTACATCACTCACCTTCGGTTTGCTGACGATATAGTTGTCTTGGCTGAGACCATGGAGGATTTAAGTACAATGCTCAATGACCTCAGTAAAGCCTCCGAGCGAGTTGGTCTAAGGATGAACATGGATAAGACGAAGATCATGTCAAATGCCCATGTAGCACCAACTCCCGTAACAATCGGACACTACGCTCGAAGTTGTAAACGATTACATATAGTACCTAGGACAGACTGTCCAGTTAGGTAAGTCCAACTTCGAGAAAGAGGTTAATCGTCGAATCCGACTCGGCTGGGCAGCGTTCGGGAAGCTACGGCACATATTTTCGTCCAATATTCCGCAGTATCTCAAGACGAAAGTCTTTGACCAGTGTGTGTTGCCAGTGATGACATATGGTACTGAAACGTGGTCGCTTACTATGGGCTTCATAAGAAGGCTCAAAGTCACCCAAAGAGCAATGGAGAGGGCTATGCTGGGAGTTTCTCTGCGTGATCGCATCAGAAATGAGGTCATCCGCAGCAGAACCAAAGTAACCGATATAGCCCTTCGAATCGCTAAACTTAAGTGGCAGTGGGCGGGGCACATAGCACGCAGAACCGATGGCCGTTGGGGCGGAAAGGTTCTCGAGTGGCGACCACGTACCGGAAGGCGTAGCGTGGGCAGGCCCCCCACACGGTGGACTGATGACCTGGTAAGGGTCGCGGGTGTCCGTTGGATGCGGGTGGCGCAGGACCGGTCATATTGGAAGTCTTTGGGGGAGGCCTTTGTCCAGCAGTGGACGTCATTCGGCTGAATGATGATGAGTGCTCATAGTCTCCGAGTAAATCGTCTGTGACATACGGACAGACGGACGGACGGACGGACGGACAGACATGACGAATCTATAAGGGTCCCCCCCCCCTCCTCTACCTTTTGAACTATGGGTCCAAAATATATGAAAAAAGTAGGGTATAGGGAAAACGTAAAGTGCACTAGTTGCGAGTTGGAGTTCCAACGGTTTTTAAATTGTTGCTATGTGGAACATGCAAAGAACGCTTTTTAATTGAGATATACATGTAGCGTATGAATGTGGCAAAACTAAAAAAAATTAAAACCGCAGTCCACGGAACAATTTTTATAAAATATAAAAGTTGTTTCGATGACCATCGAAGTTCGGTACGTCAGCGAGAGAGCTCGCGATTAAAAAATGCTGTAAGCAATCAATTTCGCATTCTTGAATTGGTATTATATACCAAATTAATCCTGGTTTACTGCTACATAAGACGAAGCATATATTTAAATACTAATTAAAATGGAATGTGACAAATGCTTCCAACAAATTACGTTGAGTGATACAAATTTTGCGAGGTTAATTTTAAATCGTACGTTATTATGTGATTATGCCATATGGCCTAGTACAGAAATATTTCTGTACTAGGCTATTAAAATCAATAAATGCGTCTATTAAAATCAACATAAATCCACTTTTAATGAACAATTAGGTATGTTCTAAGCAGGATTAGGCGAATGAACTTGTGACGTCTATAAATACTATTGTACGCAACTGTGGTTGCACAAGGCACTTCCGCCGATTCGCGTCGGATCCACGTATTACGAGATGTCATAAGGCATGGTGCACACTGGGCTATTGTCGCAGAATGGTTTAATTTAGTTTATTCATTTTTGGTAGGTTCTTTTACGCTTACTAAGTGGCGGCCATTACCAATGTAACTGCTTACCTTTTATTTATGAATCTATGAAGTAGAGGCAGGGTTCATTTTTCCTTGTTCAATTGATCATATAAATTTATAAAATTCACATATTCCATGTAATGATTCAAATAAGAATGTATGATATTTTTTTCAAAAAACCAGTTCTGATTATGACCCGTATTGACCGTTATCTCAGTTATTTATAGCTCGCATATAAACTATTGTCATAGTTGTTTTAACTTAACACCCCAAATTTTTTTCATTACGGCAGCGAAAACCTCGTACCAATAAAAAAATACTGACCTCACAAAATAAGTGTATGAATTTTGTTGTTATTTGTGGTGTATTTTTTTCAAATATATTAATTTCTTACATTTGCATTACAATTTTACTCGTTAGTGGTTATGTGATGTGTCAGGCAAGGAGTCAATAATTATTTGCGCAATAAGAGAGCAGTCTTTTTTTTTGCGACGAGTGATAATTTCGAAGCGTGGCAAGTGATTCTGTGATAGATTTTATAGCGTATCAAGGGATTCAAATACACGATATGCATATAGGTAATTTTGCTCTCGTGTAACACACACATACCACATCACATAAAACTTATCACCTCAGCAATGAGAACCTGTTAGAGTTATAAAAAAACTTGTTGGGAGGCCAAATAAATATATGTCGTATGTCCAGCAGTGGACATCCTTCGGCTGACATGATGAAATTACAATATAGTCAGTTCTGGTAACGCAAAAGAGGGGGGTTATAAGTTTAATGTGTATATCTGTCTGTGGCATCGTAGCTTTTAAACTGGTGAACCGATTTGGTTGTCTTTTTTTCAGAGCAGGTTTTCCAAGAGAAATTTAGTAGTATCTTATAGCCGTGGATCAATATGACTGAAGCGACTATAAATGCCTAGACACGTAAACACGAGGTCATTGAGATCTGATATGTCGAGCCAAGAAGTTGTAACTATTATGGTGAAAAAACACTGCATTTTAAACTCCTCGAATTTATAATAAGATAATAACATAACTTTTCTCTCTGGAAACGATAATATTAGTAAAACATGTTTTATCAAAATCGGTTCAGCCATTGTTGAGATATATAACTTTGAAATGAAAATATCGGCGGTTATCCAACTTTTCTACTTTCTCAGTTATTCTATATCACGACAGCCACTGATATTTAAAATAAAATGCCAAACGTTATTATTAGTTCAAGAATATATAAATAAAGTCACCATGAGTGTACCGCTGTTAATTTCGTATTAGCATTGTATAAGTAATAAGTTAAGGATCTGTAACTATTCGTAATTGATTTAATAATGTAATGTAAATTGTGAAGTGTAACATTGTAACATGTGTAGTTAGTATTTTGTGTGGTTTGAAGTGTATGGAATTATTTGTAATCGGGCGTCAAAAGCGGCACTCATTATGTTAGGTATGTAAGAGAATTTTTTGTTATTGATAATTTGTGACAGAAATTGCTGCGATTTTGGCAAAACTGGCACTTGTCATTTAAAGATTAATAGTGTATTTATCTACGTCTGATAATATTTTTGTCCTCGTTTGCCTAAATTATTTATAAAAAAATCATAAACAAACTACACTGTTTTGCGGCGAATTGCAAAACTGACAATGTAAACATTGCAAATGAAAAAGGTTTTATGCAAAATATTTCCCCGGGATCATATACTTTATTTGGTATCAATGGAAGCTAAACTATTACAGTTTTAAATAAACATAAAATTTACATATGTTCTCGATTTAGATTATAAAAATATAAGCCTTTTATTCAATCAATAGATATAAATTTATTTAAACTGAGACTTGTTCAAATCGTAAAAATACACATTGACGTAAAAAATAATAAAAATTATAGCACTTTAGACCACCTTTTTTTTAAACGCGAGCACTTGAGTGGGGAAGGAGGGCTGGGGATAGCATTACTATATTCCTGTAAGTTCACATACCACTCATTGTATTTTTTTGACTTAGTGTATTTATGTGGCATTCATGGTGCCAATTACTCTATGTACACGCTTGATAGTGTTCCCTTGTGGATTCGGAGTATAACATATTTACCGACTTCAATAGTAGCCCGAGAGCTATACGGTTTCATTGTATGAAAAAACAACAATATATCGGTATCAGCAAATTTTGTGTATCAAAAATTAGGTTAAGTAATTATTCTAAGTATTAATACATAATACACCTACATTTATTAACGCGACGGTAGAAAATATTAAAAACAAATCTATAAAAAATCCTTAAAAATCTAGCGAAAACACTATAAGATTTTTTTTCTTTATGATATACTACTTCTATTTATGTTCTTTGTAATATATGAAAATCAACTTATTTTTGTTACGGTAACTTAATAATACAATCAATTATTAATATCGTAAAACATAAAAAGCATTACGCTAATGGCATATAAGGTATCATTACAGTTAGGGTTGTTATATGCCTTTATTATATTTCTTGACACTTTTTTATACTGAATCAACCCAAAATACCTAAAGCTGTAATAACTGTTGGAATTAATGTGGCAGCCAAATGCACTCTGTAGACTATTCATGAAGGTCAAATTGACTACTACTACTACCTATTACATATTTTTTTTCTCATTTCCCGTTGCATATATCGTTCCATTCTGGTCGTAAGTATTAAAATAGACATAAACATAGAAGTACTCATCATAAAAATACTGATACCCTGTTTGCCGCAAAAATTCACCAGTTTTCGGGCACATAATTTTTTTTCCAACTTCCGGTCTTCAGATTCGGAAATTTTAAAAATATAGGTTGTTAAAATCACATAATAGGACCGTATAACAAAAATTGGCCAGTTATTGAATTATTTCCAAAAAAACCGTATCTTTCTCGGGCTATAGAAGGAAGGAGGTTCTCAGTTCGTTTGCATGTTTGCTTATTTTTTTGTGTATGTACCTATGTTCCCCGATAACCCTTGACCACGTTGGCCGATTTTGATAATTCTTTTTTTGTTTCAAAGCAGGTACCTATACAAATTTGGTGAAGATCTGATGATGATGATGGGATCTAAGAGAAATCGAGAGAACTCCTCGAATTTGATAAGCACGCATATGCCGCTTTCGGTATTTTCTGTAGGTAACCAAGCATTGGCTCACAGAAACCACAAATTGTGGCACAACAAGTACAAAATTAGAGTCGGTTTTTTTGGTATAAATTATTTAGAGTTGAATTTACTTGCCAGGTTTTTGATTAAGTCGGAATCGAATTGTTTACCATTGTCACAGAACTGCGTACCAGATAACAAACATTGAGCCTCTAAGTTTCGTATAATTATCTTCTCCTTTTCCAGTTCTCAATAATCGAGTTCGACCCCGAAACGTTCCGCATACTGCTGGACTACTTGCACACGGGCAGCTGTCCACTGACGTGCGCCTCCATACCAGGCCTGATCTGCGCCGCGGAACACTACGACCTGCCCGAACTACTGCAAGCCTGTTTCCACCACGCCAAGCAGTTCCTTAGAATAGAAGTGGTAAGGCTTATTATTTTATTAATTTCCAATAGGTCATCTCATTGCTGGGCAAAAGCCACCCCCATTGTTTTCCATGTTCGACGTTCGGTGGCGAGGCGTGTCCACGCGACGATTGTGTTCCGGAACCGTTGCAGCTCGTCTCGCCAGCGTACGCGCGGTCGCCCGCGCCGCCGAGTCACCTATCGAGGGCACCGCTCTGTACTCTCGCAGGTCCATCGGCCGTCCTTACAGCGCATTATGTGTCCAGCCCACATCCACTTTAGTTTTTTAGAGTGGTAAGGATAATGTTTGTTAATTTTTTTTACAAGACATTTTATCGCTCATTCGATGTTTACCGTTAGCTTTTCGGTGAGGGAAATCATCGTGAGCAAGCCTACATACGATCTACCAAAAAAAACAAGGTTTATGTGAAGTCTCCAGCGCGCACTAAGCCAGCATGGAGACAAACTGCCTGTTCCCTCTTCAGTCGCCAGTTCGTATGGAACGTAATATGGGCTAAATGTGATGTGATGTGTAGACAACGAAGCTTGATGAATCAATCTGACGCCCTAAACTGGGTTATTTACTTATTTCTCGACTAACCGCTTCGAGAAAACCTTCTCAAATCGACTGTCGATCTAGCACGGGCTAAACTGATTTTGTTCCATAGGTAATCATTTCTCTGACATAACGTTAACAACAAATTCTTGCAGCTTAATAAATTTTTAATTTTTATAACCGACGCTGTATATAATTGCCAGAAGTAGTCTTAATTATTAACCATGTAGCTACACATATCTATATGTGTAGTAATCTTTTTCAATTAACTATGCCCTGTTACACACATGATTGCGTATCATAACTTACACGGAACAACACTAGGTAAGTACTGTGTGTTTTTTTGAGGCTAAATCAAGTGTAATAACAGTAAATTGAACAATAACCAATTGAACAATATTTAAATTCAACGTTGATTATTGTGCCTATAACATGTGTTTTCTAATCTGCGGAAGTATATAGGTATATGAAAAATTCCCATTTTTAATACATGATTAAATGATAGATAATTAATAAAACCATTTCGAATCATTCTATTAGCAGTGTGATGTCAATTTTACGTGACTGGGACCAAAAGCCATAATTATCGCTCATGGTCGGATTTTATAAATTTTTCGAGATCTCTCAAGAACTTCTATTGACTAACGATTATTATCTAGAGAGAATAAATTATCTATTTTGAAGTTGGTTGTTTAAACATAGTCGTATTGTTTCAGGTATGCATAATGCTTATATCTTTAGAAAACTACTACTGGCGGTATACGTCAGCGTCGGAGCTGGTGAACATGATCCTCGCGTTCACCGAGCAGCGCGCGTACGCTCTCTTCCAGACCGCGGAGTTCCTCAACCTATCCGAGTCCATGGTGCAGATGATCATGTGCCGGAACCTCGAGGTACCAGAAGTCAGAAAGTTCGAGGCCATGCTCAGCTGGGCCCGCAACAAAATCAAAGCCAAGTCCGCCAATAAGACTGATGCCAAAAATGAATTTAAATGCATTATGGAGAGGCTCGCTAGAGACTTGAAACTGTATAGGATCTCACCACAGGAATTGATAAAGGTGGTGCTCCCGTCGAAAGCGATCAAGAACGAGCGTATCCTGGAGACTCTCATGTACCAAGCCAACTCGGGCATGTATCGGATCCAGGATAGTTACATCGAGGCCTGCCAGCAGCGGCTGCAGAAGCAGGACTCCCGCTTCTCAGAGTTCGAGAGCTTCGACTACGGCATTTAAACGGAGCTGTGAGGATTATCAGTGTATTAGATAGATTTTGAAGAGAGACTGGCCTGCTCCTTCTCATAATGTGGTATGTTGAAGCCTTCTAAAGTATTATTGTTATAGATGTACTCGAGTAGAGGTGCGAGAAATTATTGTACACTTCTCGGATACCTATTCCTTGTTGTTGTTCATTGATACCTATATATATTTTTTACATCTAGACGTGTTCAGCATAATCATCTCTATTTTTGGTACCAAGAACTTTGCGATAATACGTGTGTAGTTTTGCAAATAAGATTACCTGATCGGCTGGTGCCGTATCTGGTCAGTTTACGTCCACGCAGACGTAGTTTGACTCGCAACGTGACGTACTTTCAAGGACTTTGAAAAGTAGACCGTTTTGAACCTTTCACTATGACAATAAGGTACAAAATGGTCTATATTTCAATCACCTTGACCGTATGTATGTACCTACGCTTATCGTATATCACGCCATTCCAGTCGTCCTGTGCAATATAAAAAAAATATTTCAACAAAAAGTCGAAATTCAACCCTACCCTTTTCTGTGATCCTGAGATAAATAAAATCACGTAGTTCAAATGAAAGGGGTTTAATATTCGGTTAATGTTCATACATATCTATAAATCAAGTAAATGTTTTATGACAAGTAAAAGTTTTGTAATATTTCACCCGTCATGTGATGAATGAAATATAAATTTTCGTACTGTAACATCATGAAACCACAGGGGTTTAGCCACTTTAGCCACTAATCGTACTTTTATTGCGTATACCGTTTAACTCAATCGTTTCCTGCGGTAGAGGCGCGATGCGAGAGGAGTGTTACATGCCAGCGGATCGAGCACTATAGTGCTTCTAATTGGTATACGATGACACCTGTCATTTAGCCGTCATCCCACTACCTACCTTACCTTAAAACCTTTTTTCATACCTTAAAATTTCAAACATGATAGTTTGTATTTTTTTAGAACAAAATACAAAAAAAATGTACTTATATTAAAGTTTCTGGTATGACAGCTGTCACCGTACCCAAACTACTTAAAAAAATTGTTGGGGGTCTCACGTGACCCGTAAACAAAATTTGTTGTGTAGGGGTACGTAATTAAATCTCCGTTGACAACTTAAAATAAATAAAAAGAAATAAAATAAAAATAGAAATAAATCTATTCAATAACACAAACAAGTTACAAAATTAAATCCAAACATGCACAAAATATAGAATGTCTGCGTATTGAAAGGGTTCGAGATTCAGCGAGACCGATGATTTGCAGTCTCTTCCCATAGTCTTACAACTAAGTCTTAAGCCTAATGATAACTAACGAAGCGAGTTCACTGTCATGACGAGAAGATATATAACTAAATTTATGCGGAAGTGTGTCATGTTTGCGGCAGAAACGGACTAAGTCAGTTTCTGCCGCAAACATGATCGGTGCAACCCGTGTCGAACCCACAGATATCACAGTAAAGCAGATCCGCTCATTTAAGTTGACTAATGCACAAATCAGTAAGTTTGATAAAAACGAGAGGTCAGTTTTCATCACAGATATCAGAGTAAAGCAGATCTGCTCATTTAAGTTGAACGATTTCTGTACTTCTCACTAATGCACAAACCAGAAAGTTTGAGAGAGACAGACAAGTGATATCTGACAGGTATTCACCTGTCAGTGTCTTCATCATGGTCATGGTCTAAGGAAACAAGGTCTGCCACTCCGGATTGTGACACAAGCCTACGTCACCGTCGTGTTGCCATTATAGTAACAAAACGACTCACGAAGGATTTTATTCTGCCGTAATCATGCCAAATGTATTGTTTACGCATTACAATTGTCATTTGTTTGTTTAAACAAACAAAATAGGTCAAGTAAAACATGAATTAACGTAATAATTTAATAAAACACTCACAGGTATACATGGGGGTCGGGGTGTGTCATAATACAACACTGGCAATACAGCAACTCACACTTACGCCGGCAGAACCATCGATACAAGTGATGACGTAGGCTTGTGTCACCCACACTACTGAATTTCCCCGGAGTGCTATACCTTGTATTCTTGTATCATGATCTTCATAACTGAAAATTGTACTGAACTATCGTTTGTGGAGTTTTAGTTTATATGGGATTTAATTGTGATGTGCTTTTTTTAAATTGGAGACATTTTGCCGAAAATGATCAATCAAGTTCTAACTCATCTTGATTAACCATAATGATTCAAAGAGACGACTATATGAAAAAAAAATTATCTTGCTTAACACTACGTATCTTTTGGAATTATTAATTTAAGGTTGAACCGTTGGTAATCAAGGTAAATAAATAAATATCGCGTTAGACCCGTAAACAAATCTTTTAAGAATGTATATTAAGCGCGAGAGTTTCAAGTGTTATGTTGTACCCGCAATATGATAATAATATGAAAAGCACTATAGATTGAGCTCTAAGGCCACACAAGCACACCCGCCAGTACCGCACAGGTACAGTCGGCATCAAAACTATCCACGCATTTGAAAAATTCTAAAGTAAAGACTTTAGAATAAATGGCCCCTTCATATGCGTAGCGACTTTTGATACTGACTGTACGGGAACCGACTCTGTTAAACGATAGTTTTATAGAAAATCATACACATCATTATTTCATGCAAAAGCGACTGATTCACCAATACGTTAAGTCGTATTCTAAAAACGTATTATAAATACTACTTATATATGAACATAATGAATAAATATCTAAAAAGATGTACAAAATGATAAAATGATATTGAAACTAATGAATATGAACGTTACACTAGAGTGTTAATTTGTAGAGTAATTATGATGTCTATAACAATCTCGTTATTGAGATGTCTTTTTAACCTGTCATTGCCATTTCTTATAAATATTTATCCTTCTCTACATTTCCTGTGTATTCCTGTCCCTATATGTATGTTTTTTACTTACTTAATGTATTCCCTTGATTTAACCGACTTATACTAGCAGTTATGGCTAACGCTACACTGTAGCAGTTATGGCGAAGGATGCCACAGAGCGTCTTTAGGCGCATAAAATAAGCAAAACCCTGGCAAAACCTGGACATAATTCGATGACTGTAATTTTCTTTTTCTATGATTTAAAGTATTGTTAGTTAATTATAGTTAAAATAAAAAGAATTAAACATTTTAAGGCTCCTCGTTAACGTTAAAAACAAAAAAAAACTAACTTTTTAACACATTTTGATTTCTTAAGTAAGCCATAATAAATATCTTTGTAAAAGTACCTGTATTATGATAAGACAAAATATAATTTAATCAATTGTCGTGGATATTTTTTGTTTACTATTTTTCTTATAAGTAAGTACTAATAAAATGTTGACGGCATGAATTAAACACTTTATCATTTAATCAATATCCACGATAATTGATTAAATGATATTTTTTCTTATCGTAATACAGGTACTTTTACAAAGTTATTAATTATGGCTTACTTAGGAAATCAAAATGTATTAAAAATTTAATTTTTTGTTTTTTTTTAACATTGACGCGGGGCCTTAAAATGTTTAATTATTTTTATTCTAACTATAACCAACAATACTTTAAATCATAGACAAAGAAAATTACAGTTATCGAATGCAGAAACGAAATAACGACATGAAAAACACTTATACTTATTAATTATTTTATTTGGTTTACTAAGCTTGAACCTCGTTTATTTTTGTTTGGATTCAGTTTCGTACATTCTGGGTACACGGTAGTGCCCCCGCCAAGACCAATCAAAGGCACCACCTTATAACTCTCTTTACCTTCCTCTGAGTATTTTATTATCTGCTAAAGCTTTCAAAATATACCTACTTGATGTGTTTCTTTTTCTTTCACATAATTTAAGATAGCAAAAACTATATTTTCTTAAGTAAAACATGAGTGTATTTTAAATAAATGTGTAGATCCAGAAACGAAAATATTGAATGTGTAGACATAAAGAATACTCGTGCTCTTCCTATTCACTATTACTTATTTCAAACTTACCAAAAAGATACCGTGCAATATAGGTAAGTAGTTGTTTGGGGTTGCTACGAGTAGCGTGCAGGGTTGAGTCGAAGATGATGGAAACTCAAGATCCAAGTATATAGTGAACGCTTTATTTAAAGAAACACCCTATTTTATACACGTAAGGTTACCGCTTATACAAGCAATATGCGTGTATGCTGCAGTAAACTATGATGTCACTGTTAAACCCTAAAGTAACATCATAGTTTACTGACTAATGACCATACTTCAACCGAACTCTAGTATTCGTTACCAAGAATCCGCTGGTCGGGTTCTCTGCCACCCGCATCCAGCGGACACCCGCGACTCTTACCAGGTCATTAGTCCACCATGTGGGGGGCATGCCCACGCTACGCCTTCCGGTACGTGGTCGCCACTCGAAAACCTCTCCGCCCCAACGGCCATCGGTTCTCCGTGCTGTGTCCCGCCCACTGCCACTTAAGTTTAGCGATTCAAAGGGCTATATCGGTCACCTTGGTTCTGCTGCGGATAACTTCATTCCTGATGCGATCACGCAGAGATACTCCCAGCATAGCCCTCTCCATTGCTCACAATGTAGCATTGTATACAATGTAGCATCAAATCAAATTTTCATGAAATGTAATGTTTACATTTTATAGGCTAGCTTCAATAAGGAGAGATTCGTTGTGTAGTCTAGAATTCTACATATTTGATATTTCAGCCTTCTACGGCTATTTTTTTTTTCGCCATATCGTTGATAGACAAACTTGTGTCCTGATGATCTTTGAAACGTCTTTAATAATGAAGATAAAATCATTATTAATTGTTTAGGATCTGCGGATCTGGCTCCCGCAGTTTCCTTGAACGCAATTCAATATTGATCTATTATCAAAAAAATGTCTGTATTTTTGTCTTTAGGGAGAGTTGTGGTTGTGTTTTTTTTACAAAGATGTTTGTAAGGCACCATACACAGACAGTCAAGATTCGACATCCAAGATTTCTCAGTTTAATTTTATGATTGTACTCAATTATAGGTTATAATTACTATATACATTCCCCGAGGTCGCTGCCTCTGGGGAGGGTGCCCATAAGGCTGGCCACATTTCCCCGCTGGATAGCGATACCTATCCGTTGACCGAGGAAGTGACCAGCCCCATGGTCAGCAGTATTTTCAAAAAAAAATTTTTTTATTGTTTTATATAGTCGATGTGCGTCCGGGCTCCAAGGGCCGAGAGTTTCGACCGCGAATGCCGCAAATATGTGGCTATTTGTTAAGCTAGCATATTTGAGACGCTTCGAAGCTTCTGCCGCTATTGCCGCCCCGCCCGCCCTCAAAGACGTGGAGGCTAAATGGGACAGTGCTAGGGTATACATACAGGTGGCATCCCAGATAAGCGGCCGTCCCATCTGCCACGGAATAAGCGTCATGCCATCGGGTCTCTTGCCGTCGTCACGGACCAAGCCTGGAGGTTCCACGACGGCTGGCACATTGACGCTGACAAGAGCCCGACGGATGACGTCATTGAGGCATGCGTGGCGGGATAAGCGGCCGGCACTCTTTGTGCAAGAAAGGCCGTGGGAACCCAGACTGTCTACTTTGACTCCGCAGGGGCAGTGGTGGGGGACTACAATGTTCGCTCCTAGACGGAGGCGAACAGCCAATGAATTGTTGTCTAGCAAAGTAGCACAGTGGATGGAGGGGTAAGCATGCAACCAAAACCCAGATTCGGGTTGGGATATAGCCAAAAGGCGTGCTTTTTCCGCCCTCACTATGGCAGTGGTTAAAAGCCAGTCTAAAGCTTGGCGACACAGAGGTTCGTCCCAAATTCTTTGTATTGTTTTGTTGGACGGCAGGGATTTACCCGGGCATGCTAATTGCCAGGCATTTTCACTCTCACACAAGTACGCTACCTCAAAATCTCGAAGTGAGGGTGTGAGGATTTTACCTATAAGAGGCAACGTACTGTGTGCTGAAGAAAGAAACGCCGGAAGAACTATGCTAGAAATTTGTCTGATCCCGATGCCGCCATGTCGGACAGGTAGGGTAGCTTGTAAGAATTGCCTGTCAGTAATGTGGATGTTAAAATTTTTTTGCATATGTAAATGGATGATGCTGTCTATTTTTTCACAAAATTGGGGGAATGTATATAGTAATTATAACCTGTAATTGTGTACAATAAATATTATAACTATTTTATGATTATAAGTCTTTTTCTAGCCTATATGGGCAAAGGCCTCTCTGATAAAATGCCATGAATCCCGTATCTGCACTTATTTTAATGACAAATAACCTCTATAGTTAGGGGCTCACAGCTTAAACTTCTGTCTCAGCATAGTGAAGTCCTCCCAAATCTCCCCCCCATTTCTACCAGATGGGTTTCCATATAGTATTCAATGCAGCCATTGATCATACCGACATACGGTCTTTCTACATATACATCCGCTTCCCGTGCAGTCCTTAGTATAGCCTTCAATGCCTCTTTATTTGACAAAGTGTCCATTGCGCCTTCATATTACTGAATACTATTGTTTTTTTGTATCAACCCATTAAGCACCTTGGTTTGAGCGTTTCATACTCCTAGCTAATTTGTTGTGTTCAAGGAGGCGAAAAGCCTGATAAATTAAAACCATTGTGAGAAAGCATAAATTCATATTTTTAAGTAATATTCGCCATTCTTCTTTTACTAGAAGTGTAAGAAGGAATCTATACTATTACTGTTAAAAAGGACTCTTCTGAACCAATTTAAATGTTAAATATTTTTCACTCTTGTAATATCTATCTGTATAAATACTTAAGTGATATACCTTACTCTGTTAATAATGATAGAGGCCCATTTGCCCCGCCTGACTTTTGTAGATATTTTATGCAATCAAAAGACAAACTTATCTACTGATTCTCCGCTGAAAAGCGCCTTACACGAGGGTTAAATAAAGTCACTTCACTTGTTTGGCCTTATAAACTCTTGCTAAGTTTAATTATGTAAAACACAAACAACCCGTTCTTCATCTAGCTTAATTAAATCATATATACTGTTTTTCACGTAAGAAGAGTCCGGTGACAGCTGTCAACCCAGTACAAATGATGTCATTTTTGACGTATAATGACATAATTTGTACTGGGTTGACAGCTGTCACCGGACTCTTCTTACGTGAAAAACAGTATAAGTAATTCAATTTACGTTCACATGTACCTAATGATTTTTTCGCACATTCTGTTTATTTTTATTTTTAATGGGTCTGAAAATATTAATGAAAATGTTTAATAGATCTTAGGTGTTAATGTATAAAAACGTAGCCTAAAATTTTAAACGTTTCTAAAGTCCTGGCAAATAAATTGACACTCAAAAAGTAAAGTTGAATGGTCGGTAAAATTTTTATACTCGTGGGAATTACATTTACAAAGTTGATCTTCAATTGTTATGGATGATTTATGAAGATTAGATTTTAGTTTATTGTGATTTTGCTCAAAGCTTCCAAGGAATTTTACGCCGTTACATACAACTTGTGGACTCTGCATTCCGAACTTGGCTCTGTTCATAAAGTATATACTAAATACTCATACATATATCTATATGTAATAAGTTTAATTTTGTAGAACACTAATAAGTGGACGTTTGGATAAGTTTTCTATTCCAAAATTTTAACCTTCCTGTGATCGTGGATGTTGCTATATTTATGTATATGTTAATAAGTGGGGTCTTCAAAGAAAATGAAAAAATATATAATTGTTATTTTGCATAAGCAAGATGAATATTCAATGAAATATTATGTGGTGAATAAAGTTTTTTTTGTGTATCTATTTTATCTATAGTTTTATTATAAACCTGCGAGGTAAAACCCCACGTTTCGAAAATAAATCTTAGGATTCCATATCGGACCTGCGGACCATGATGGTTGCCATTTTATCACTTATCGTCGTGGATAAAACGCCCGTCACTCTCGAACTCGCAAACTTGTCAGAACGTGATGAACTCTTATCCATGACCATAAGTGATAAAATGGCAACCATCATAGGCCCGCAGCATGCATACTTAATCGTAATAGTAACTAACTACTGTGGAGTGGTTGTCCCCAAAATATAATCTTATTTATCTATTCATCGATTAAATTTAACGGCATTGCAGTATACTCAAGGAACCTTTAATTTACTAATATCTATAAATTATTGCAAAAGGTAATTAATGTATGTTTTGCTTGCTGATCAATTCTTTTCGATTTGTATATTATTGGGTACTACTTTAAATCTAGATAGTGAGTATTATATTCTTCTCAGTATATTCTTTCGTCTTGACTTCGACAAAACCCTCTGACAACTCACATGACAACTAAGTAAATCACATCTCAATCTCACTGAATAGACGTAGACGAACATTACCTTAACCAAAGAAGATATATACAAGGTGGGCCCTGTAACTGGAGCAAATATTTAAAAGGACGCTTCCTTAGGGCATCTGCAATTCTGCAGTAACAACGGGTGTAATTTTTTTTTTTTCAAAAAATTTCGATTCGGTGAAATTTTGATCTAAAGTTATGAACTCCTTCGAGTCTTGACACCACGAGATTATAGCGTATCAGTCAATACAGTATCTCATCATACTACCATCAAGTTAAGAGTCATAATTGTTTATGCATTTTTTGTCTTCAAGGATATTTTTGGTATTCATAAAAATTTTGTCAATATTATTGACTTTTTAATATAAATTGGCATTAATGTAACTGTCACTTAAGAAAAGTAATAAAAATACAGGTAAGCTATCTTTGAAGAAAAAAAAATCAAAAACATTTTTTTTTTCAACTGAGACTATTTGGAAATTATTGCTGGCCCCCTAAATAGACCACCGTTTAATTTTTACGTAACGTGTCTTAACCCTTTTCCACCCCACCTTTACAAAAAACAAAATATACAGGCTGTTCGGCAGATGGACCCTCGAAATTTTTCGGGATGCTGGTATTTTGCTACCTTTCCACCTTTAAACCCTGGGTCTTAAGAGTCACAGTCTTTAGTGGTTTTGTTTCTATTAATTAAAATTAAATTAAATCTAATTAAAATTAACTGCCGACATACTACAGTAAACCCACAGATTATACATTTATAATTTACTTGGTCATTGCTGCGCTCGAACCGTTTGACAGTTCGTTGTGTGAAACAGAACGCTCAGTGAAAGTTCCGCAAGCTGCCGCTGCAGCGCTCGGGCGCCAGTTTCCTCGCAGCAGGCACGCGACCGGCTGCCTGTAGTGCGCGGTGCGAACCATCACACGCGAGTTCGCGGTCATAGGCTCGAACGAACATCGAAACCGACGGTCAGTGCAGTGACCATGATGATGGAAAACGGGATGATGAACAACTATGACGGGTATCCCGACGGCTATATGGAACAGGAGGAGGAATGGGAACGCGAGGGTCTCCTAGACCCGGCTTGGGAGAAGCAACAGAAAAAGGTCAGTTTCGACAATACTGACACCGGTATGGGGTAAATTAAAAAATATATATATTTAAAAACTAGTTAGCCGTATCGATCGCGTACATATAACCGATATAATATAACCTTATCTCGGTCGTGAGTCATGTTTGTGTATGTTTGATGTTTCGCTTTTCTACAGTAATATATTTCTACTCGGCATTGGCCATTCATGTACTATTTATTGTAAGTTGTAAGTACTACATCTGATAGCAGTTGTAAAGTGCTGGTCCAGATATAAATTTACCAGTTTATAATTCTATTTTTAGGACCAGCTGCCAAGCATATCATCTTGCTTGATAATAACCAGATTTAAATCGGTAAAAATATTATATCTTTAATATTTTATCTTCAGGTGTTAATTTTTAAATCAAAACGAGTTAAAGAATGAAGTAAATAGGAAAAAAAGACATAACATTTTTAAATAAAGTTGTACGCGCGGTTTTTCAAAAACTGAATCTAGTTCCTGCATTTTCCCGCCTCGGATTGAAAGTAGATCGCGGCCGTGGGACACTATTAAAAGATTTCTTGGAGCTTTTAGTGCGAACGGGACGTGCGCACGCGTCTTCCCACGGGAGGGAGCGGGTCAGAGAGAGAGGAGTCGAATTTCCGTTAGTCATGTCCTAAAATGGGTCCAGCGCAGGCGCCGATGTAAGCGCGGGCGTGCGACTGCGTCACCATGAAACCCATATTTCAGGAAACTATGGCTGCTACGTCATGTGCATTTTGAAGGTTGCGCCTGGGCTGCAGGCCCGTGACGCGCGCGCACCCTGTCGCCGATGGAATGTCATTAACGAGTTACGAAACCACTCCGATTGCAGGGACGTCCAAGTGTATCAACGTTTACAAGTTTTGTTCCTTGAAAGGATTTTTGTTAAACGTTTTTTAATCTTAGGTTCACGTCGGTATTATGAGGTTAAAATTGCTCATTTTTCAAGGTAATAAACCTTCAAAATCAGTCACTAATTTATTTTCTTTTGAACTAGTTCAAATAAAAGTAAGTCGTTACGTACAATGTTCAAAATATTTAATTAACAATAAAAATGTTACAAGCACTCAGTATGCTTAAAACGCAATTAAAAAAAGTTCAGTGTGTTAATACCACATTCTAAGCGCGGGACAATGAACTAGAGGAGGCTGCGGTATGTCTCGCAGGATGTAAACAAAGAGCCTGCGACACCCAGTGCACTGGCCGGTTGGGGTCAATGTCGCGGCCGACCAGTCGGATGCGCTTGCGATTGCAACTACCGCTGCGGCTGGAATCAATCCACAACCGGGTCACTAGCCCAACCGGGTTTTCCATAAAGGAATACCAAGAAGTTGTTGCAACTCGAAAACAACCAAGCCAATCTACGAAACCTACTTTCTAAATGAGACAAATGTGTAACCTTGCTGACGTCACGACTATAAATAAACATAATTACTAATGCAAGAAAGCTTAATGATTAATCGGAGACCATGCTATCAATATTAAGAACGTAGTTAAGTCAGTCGAGAAAGCGAGGACGAACAGAACTGGTTATAAAATTAATAATTTACGTGAAACTAATATTTCTCTCAATTGAATGTGCAACGTAAAGGCCTTTATCGGTATTTAATAGCCGACTAACATAACAACATCGTATGCAATTGAGAACAAATGTGGAATAAATGTCTTGGTATTTATTCGATGAGGAATAATCGGTAGAATAAATACATCACTTACAGTCGAAAGGGATACACTTGCAGTTAACAACAGAATAGACGAGGAGAATAAACAAACTTAAAAAGTGGCGTCTAAAAGGCAGATTAAATTCGTGATAATCCCAAACCTCTTAAGGAGTCTGCCTTCGAACCGAAGAGTTATCACCTTCGCATACCTTTCGCGTAATTCCTGTGAACTCGAGGTCGTTGACTTAGGACCGATAAGCCATAATGTATTCTCAAATAACGCAACGGATTTGAAAGTATTGTGAACTGTTCCAAACGCGTTTATTTGGATGATCAATATTCAGATATTACGTGGGTTAAGTTTGATGTTATCGTATGTGATTCGACTAAACCTACCAGCGAAAGTTTTCTAAGTTCATGCATATGGATTTTTTAGTTTCTCAAAACCAAATATTGCATTAATTTTGTAAAATTTATAGCTTTCTGTAGAAATACAAACAAACCGGAAAGCCTCAGACGCCTGTACGTTTATTGATTTCATATACATAATGTATTTGGAAAGGCCAGATAATGACAAGTATTACGAGTACTTTGAACTTTTTACCAAAGGTGTTAACGAAAATATTTTTGAAAAATCACTGCCCATTTTCTTAACGACAGGTTTTGTTAGAAAGGAACTCTTGAGCAATTAGGGTCAACGTGGAGCTTTGAACAGTAATAATATTTTTCCAATTTTTGTTAATTCTTTAGCAATTCACTCTCTTTGCCGCACAGATCCTTTGAAATACTACGGTCTAGTCTAAATATCAAAACAAGAGTAACCTCTGTAAGCGGGTTTTAGATATAAATACTTCGACAAATGGCTGTTTTCTACAGTTAAAGAAATGATATGACGATCTCAGGTTCAGCCAAAACCAAAGGACTTATCGAATGAATTGTATTTAAGTGAAGCACGAGTAATTTCAAAAATATTTAATAACTCTGTCGACGAGGTGATGCGCTGTTATGTGTGGCATACCGGTTACGTAAGTTAAGTTCTTGACATCGCTATTTTTTCTTGTCGGTGTTAGCTCGCTTTTGGCACTGACTCAAGAACTGACGAATAAAACTAAGCGTCTACGCGGTTTGCGAGAGGTTTTCAAATATTGTTGGGAAAAATACTTTAACACTTTGTCACAATTTGTAAAAAAGTGTTGTCTCCCAGAGTGTGTAATTAAGTCAATCATAAAAACAACTCAGATAACACTGATTGTATGATCTTATGAATCGAAAGCCGATGTTCCTGATGAGGTTGTATAAGTAGCCCCGCCAGTAAGTAAGTCCGTGGTTTACGTGATTAGAACATTTCCGAATTAGTGGAGAATGAATCATCGGATCATCACGCTTTCGAAGAAATTAACAAGCTACAAGTGCCTGCCTAGAAAATAAAGGAAAATAATTGTAAACTTTGATAGATGAGCGACCAGAAACCAACGTTTGAACAAGTTCTCAGTATAAACAACAACGGCCTTGAATAATATTATGAACTACGACACGATAATGATGCACAGAATTAATTACATGAAGTTAATGGTTGGAGAAACGATACTTTCTAAGCCGTGTTATCAGGTGAAGTGAAGCACATTTTGAACCTGCTTTCCAGTTCACAGACTGCACGATCGACCCGGCATTACCAAATCTATCAACTCATTAAAACGATGTTAGCCTCACGATGTAACTCAGGAGACACACAACTTCGTCGAATCATTCAACTTTCGTTACTGGTTTATAATAAACAATTGGAAGATCGTATTGATATCATAATTTACTGGCCAATATTTTGCAATGCGATTTAGATCTGCTTTAAGAATTTGGACGCGAAGAATTTTATCTGCAGGTATTTTTGTCCAATTTGCAACGAGCTTTCAAACATATTGTGATTGCCCATGCCTAATCTAAAAACAAAATTGACAACGTCATTTCAATAGCAAACGACTTAAAATATTAAAGTGAAAGCATTCAAGAATTTGATGTTTCGTAGTTTATGATTTGGGAAATCGCAGACTTGTAGCTCTGAATCATTCATCGTTGGGAAGTGTACATCAAATATTAGCACCCGCGTTTAGGTTTACTCAGAGGTTTCTTGGTAAAAACTACGAAATAACAAGGATACGTGACGTAGTAGTCAGTGTAGACACACACTCGATTCTTGCCCACGTCAATAATATCATTTTAAGTGGACCGGTTCTAGCGCGGGCAGTCCTAAGCACGTAGACACAACATATTATAGACCCTTCACGTTATTCCACTTGCATTGAAACCAATCATGTTTGAATCTTAATCATTAAACTTACAAATTGTAGTTACAAGTGTTTAATATACCACCAACTGGCTAGTAATGATCTAAGAAACAACCTTCTGATGAGAGTTCAATATAATTCTGTCTAGGTGTTGAATTCTTGATTTAACTTTACAGATCCTCCCCAGTGAATTACGGATTAAATCTCATCAGTTGTCCATTAGAAGTATCTTAACATTATTTATTTGATCGTTCTGTGTTTGTTGGCTCTGTTGTGTTTAACGCTGAGGAACGAATAGGCGTCGGCCCGCCCACCCGCTGCACCCAGGTGCGTTGCGTTGTTGCATCGGACTTTGTGTCAACCTTGTGTTATCGTTTCACAATCCCCAGTTGAATTTGTATACTGTACTGTACCTACGGCCCGATTTATTTGTGCTTAATGTATTCCCACTCACTCACCGATTAGTGGTCGAAACACGTTAGTTTATACGACCTGTTTAGCCTAGTTCGTAGTGACTCTGCCTCCGAAGCTAGAGGTCCCGGGTTCGAATCCCGGCCAGGGCATTTATTTGTGCATTTTTCACGGATATTTGTTCTTGGGTCTTGGATGTTTTCTATGTATTTAAGTATGTATTTATCTATATACGGAAGACCAGCGCTGGCTGTAAAGCCAGCAATATGCTGAGTTGGGTCCATTTCGTGGCACGGCCCTATTTTGTTTGTCTTTCCTTCTTTTTATTATTATTATTATGTACCGTGTGTGTCACGAATAAACGTTTTTGAATTTGAATTTGAATTTGAATTTATATAAGTATGTATATCGTCGTCTAGTACCCGTAGTACAAGCTTTGCTTAGTTTGGGACTAGGTCGATTTGTGTAAGATTGTCCCGCAATATTTATTTATTTTATCTATTTATTTATAGCTAAAAGCTGCGTTGCAAAACTTTACACGTAATCATGTAGGATACTTGTAAACTATTATGTCGATGTTCTCATAGTGTAATTGCGGTTAACGGTTATTCCCGAAAACATTTAATTATAAGGAATATGGATGAACAAAATGGCTTCACGGTTATGCGTGAGTCGGATGTGGTACAGCGAGCAACAAACTGCAGGCCAGGCGATGCCAACACGTCTATTTCCATCCCTGTCCTCACGCCCACGCGAAATGCTTACACTCACTTGCTTTTATTAGAAAAACATTCTAAATTTATTCCAATTATAATTAGAAAAACATTCTAAATTTATTCCAAAATTCAACTCGTATTCTATGAATCAAGTCTACGCTTTCGACGTTTCTAACTAAATTTCTGTTCACATTTACACCCTTGCCCCTATCTGTTGCTATCTTTATCGCACCCGGTGCCTCGGCTCTCCTGGGCGATTATCTGTTTAGATAAATCCAGTAGTCGTCGAGCGAGTACTTACGAGGGGACTGGCGGTTATTATTCATTTAGACCCCACAGCTGTACAAAACAGATAACTATTGTGCATGTGGGTAGACTATTGTGAGCGCAAATTCGTTCAAGTGACCTTGGAGTTGTGAATGCGTTCCACCGTTACATATTGATTAGAACGCGTCTACTACTCCGAGTCGGTACCTAATACCTAGATGCATGTGTTATCTAAAATAGCGGTGTAGACGTCAGCGGAAGATTCATAGCAGCCGGAGTATCCGATTCCATACGTCAACTTACTAAATCTGTGATATCGACCTACACGCTTCCGCTGCATAACGAAAACCTGTGTCCACACTGCGATATTATAAGCTTCAGTCAGATTAACGGTAAACAACTGTCGCCTTGTCTATTAATTAAATCGTGATGCTATCATGTAAAGTAACATATCGCCAGAGTAACAAAAGAAGCATTGTTATTGTCTGTTGAGCGTTAACTATTTCCTGGTAAATCCAAATTTGCTCTGTCTCGAGTTTCGTCTTGTTGTTGATATATCATGTTCTGTTTCCTAAATAGACGGACCGTGGCAAGATAAGCGTCTGCAAACGTATTGTTATTGTTCGCAGGATGCCTGGATCGACCATCCGCCGTAACTTTATTCATTACTTCTCCTTACGCTATTTGTTCTGCATCGTTGTACCTATTCGAAAGTGAATTGGGCTTCAAGGTTCATTATCTTTTATGAGCTTATCTAACCGGACATCTGTGGTTAATATTACTTGAGTATCTTTTAGTATATATAACTGTTTTCGATCAGCTGCTTCATTGATAATAACTACTGCAGGTAGGTAAGTTTGAAAGTGTAACATATTTGAAGCTTTCAATATGTCGCAGTTTTTCCGGAACTAATCATTTAATTTTTAAATTTTGCTGGCTACAGTATATCTATAACGCTTTGAATACAGATTCTGAGTGTATTATTCCCGCAAGCGACCTTCGAACATTTATGTAAACATATGTTTGTGAAGCACGCCATTCCTATTTTTTTATTACAATCGCTCCCACATTGAACACTACACAATACTATTCCCTTGTGACATCTAGTACATATATAGCAGCGCACGTAACCACGCAAGGAATACCTACATGAAGGGACTACAATGTCACTGTTCCGGCCGAGTCAAACCGGCTCCCCTGGCCACTCTGGCGCAGTCACGACGTCGCTTTGATTCCTCGTCTCCGATACTTTATACTTTTTATCCGTTGACGTGTCTGTTACCTGCCTGCTTTGTCTCCATTGTATCGGTAGTTGCACAATAGAACGGGTGTTTTCTGTTTTCCCTATCTATTCCATTAACGTTTCAACGTACATTATTTCGAAACTACGACGCTGCAGGTAACTAAGAGTTTGTACGTTTTTAGAAATTCTTACCAGAGAGAACCTCATAGTATAGGTATTTAATAAGGTTGAAGCGTCCGAGACTTTGGCTGTGAAATAAAGTTAATCGTTGATAATTCTGCAGTTTTAATTATTGTCAAAGAATATCATGTTAAGAGACAATTGAATGGGCGTTAAATAAATTAACACAGGAATTTAAATGTAGACACGAATTTTGTAAACGGGCCAATTAAATGCTGCCTATACGTATAGATAAATTAGATAACCGTTAGTCCGTTACTCCATACGATGCAAATTTAGATTTACTGAAATATCAAAGTAAGTGGTCGTACCATTCAGAGTGACAGGTTCTGTCCGGAACTCGACATTCCATGGTCGACATGCATGACAATAGTCTGAATGCGGTGGCCACCTTCCAAGCTGTCGAGTGGGTGGGTGGAGTCGTTTTGGCTAATGGCACCGTTGTTTACTACAACCACGCTCATTTTCACCAAATAACAATGCATTTATTACGAAACGTGTGCAATGTCATCTGCACTATTATTGCATTAGGTGGCAAAGGCGGTAATAAGATTGTCATTGTTGCTGAATGGCCGTCTTTTGTTGCTATCTTTTTCATTCGAGTCTCACAACGGTGCTAAAGGCAATGGAGCGAAATTTAGGCTTACCTATGTTAATCTTGGCTTTCGTTCTTGTCCAGTTATGACACAATGTGCAATAAAAGCGCCTAATTTGCAAGCTGAGAACCTTGCCTCGCAATAAACGGAATTACTGGCCATTGTTATGCCCTTGTTTATATTATGGGACAACTTAAAAGCTTGCTGTACCCCGAATTAGCATGTTAATACTTAGCGAGTAATGTAACTTTCGTGCACCAGAAACTTATGATGAGTTACAAACGGGAACCTTGCAAGTAAAGTGTTGAAATAGAATGATATATTTTTTATTAACATGAGTACCTCCTTAGTGTAATTGATGCCCAAATTAAGTTCACGTATTACAATTTAAAAAAAGTTATTCCGTTAACTACTTAGTCTACAATGTTTTAAAGTAGATCTGTAGAATCAGGGGTCCTGTCACTTAACCTACTAACTGTTGCTTTAATGTTTTACTAGACCTAATGTTTCACTAGATCTAATGCATTTTTCTTGAAAACGGTGACCTTTTGGGTTTTTCTCTAAATATGTATCATCAAATAGAAGTGTAGGTTAGTTTTTTTTTGGAATAATCCTATAAACTATAAAGTTTACTATTTGAGAAAAAATGCATTATTAGGTCTAATAAAACGTAAGTTCAAATGAAGCATTTAGGGCTAAAGTACTTAGGCCTATCAAGGGAGAACTGTACAATCAAGTGCAAAAATGTGTATCACATTAATCGCTATCATAAATACCTATGCACCCGAACCTTAATCCACCGACATAAGAGCTATGGGACATATTTTGAGTAAATTGTATTGATCCGTATTTTTGCACTTAACTGTACTTCGATTTTTTTTTAAGTTAAACATACATTTTTAAAATTAATATCCTCAACTTATATACGTGCTGATCTTCATGAATTCGCCGACTGTGGGTTACTGAATGTGCCTGAATCATTCAGTATCATCACCGATTCTGGAGTATATTCAGATCTCAAAGTGGTTAAGAATGAACTTACTGACACTTAATACCAGCAAAACAAAATATATGTGTTTTAGTATCACACGTAGCACACAACCCACACAGAATATGGAGGTCAAAATACATTCTAGTCGATGGATAGTGCTAATTGTGGCTGCACATCTATCGAGAAAATTGCTCAAACTAAGTACCTTGGAGTTGTCCTAGATGAGCACCTCAATTGGTACTATCACATTAACCAGGTTATATGTCGAACCAGAAAACTGCTCTGGATATTTAAGACGCTAAGACACATTGTCCCAAGAATGATAATGACGGATAAAGCAAAGTCTCGGAATATTATAAATGAAATATACATGTCTTTGGTGCAATCTGTTTTGGTATATTGCATATCGGTCTGGGGTGGTGCGGCTAAAAGTCGCTTCATAGACCTTGAACGTGCACAACGTGCACTATTAAAGATGATGTACTTTAAAAAATTACATTTCCTACAGAGCAATTATACCAAGTCTGTGGCTTACTATCGGTTAGGAAATTATACATTCTCCAAACCACATAAGACCTTACCTTACAACCCCAGCTATAAAATTTAAAGAAAATACTGATAACGAACATAGCTAAAATAACCAAACTCGAACCACTTTTGCCAGCTCCCAATACAACACGAAGTCCGCACACCTATACAATAAAATTAATAAATCACTAGACATTCACTCAAAACCTTACTTTGAATGTAAAAATATTCTAATAAACTGGCTAAAATACTTCTGTTTTACTTACGTATACACATATTTATTATTATTGGGCTTTACATTCATTTATTTATTTACATATACATTTATATTTCATTATTCTCCGACTGACTTTTTTTTGTTTTTTAAATTCTATTCAATCCTTTCGGAAACTTTAGAAACAGGTATACTCTGGCATTTTCAAAAAAGTCTAAACATTAATTGCATGGCGCTATGACAACTGACTCGACTTCGATTTAGACTCATAGGCTGTGGCAGAATAACAGCGTTGCAGTTCGCACGACCTGCGAATAGCAACACATGCTGAGTCTCAGCCTTTTCTTTATCGCAGACATTACTGGACCCATTGTGCACACCTCTGTGCGTCTTCATGTTTTCGTTTTTCATTTATTTTTATTTATCTTTAAGTCCTGTTCTGTGTGCTTTATGGAATAAATGGTTTTTCTTTTTCTTTCTTCTTCTTCTTCTAAAAAGTAAAACCTACGAAGATATAGAGAACTTACTTTGATGAATTGAATTGAGCTTTTGTAATACATACACACTCACATACACAAACACACACACACAAACATGCACACAAGATACTATAGATAGAGATCATCATCATCATGTCAGCCGAAAGACGTCCACTGCTGGACATAGGCCTCCCCCAAAGACTTCCACAATGACCGGTCCTAAGCCACCCGCATCCAGCGGACACCCGCGACCTTCACCAGGTCATCAGTCCACCGTGTGGGGGGCCTGCCCACGCTACGCCTTCCGGTACGTGGTCGCCACTCGAGAACCTTTCCGCCCCAACGGCTATCGGTTCTACGTGCTATGTGCCCCGCCCACTGCCACTTAAGTTTAGCGATTCGGAGGGCTATATCGGTCACTTTGGTTCTGCTGCGGATGGCCTCATTCCTGATGCGATCACGCAGGGAAACTCCCAACATAGCTCTCTCCATTGCCCTTTGGGTGACTTTGAGCCTTCTTATGAGGCCCATAGTAAGCGACCACGTTTCAGTGCCATATGTCATCACTGGCAACACACACTGGTCAAAGACTTTTGTCTTGAGACACTGCGGAATATTGGACGAAAAGATGTGCCATAGCTTCCCGAACGCTGCCCAGCCGAGTCGGATTCGACGATTAACCTCTTTCTCGAAGTTGGACCTACCTAACTGCACAGTCTGTCCTAGGTATATGTAATCGTCTACAACTTCGAGCGTAAAGTGTCCGATTGTTAAGGGAGTTGGTGCGACATGGACATTTGACATGATCTTCGTCTTGTCCATGTTCATCCTTAGACCAACTCGCTCGGAGGCTTTACTGAGGTCATTGAGCATTGTACTTAAATCCTCCATGGTCTCAGCCAAGACTACTATATCGTCAGCAAACCGAAGGTGAGTGAGGTAGTCGCCGTTTATGTTGATGCCTAGCCTTCTCCAGTCCAGAGTCTTGAAAACATCCTCCAGTGCAGCGGAGAACAGTTTAGGAGAAATAACATCTCCTTGCCTGACTCCCCGCTGCAACGGAATAGGCTTTGAGTTCTGCTCCTGGAGTCGGACTGACATGGTGGCGTTCTTGTACAAACTTTTCAGCACTTCGATATACCGGTAGTCCACTTGGCACCGTTGGAGAGATTGTAGTACAGCCCACGTTTCAATCGAATCGAAGGCTTTCTCGTAGTCCACGAACGCGAAACAGAGGGGCAGGTTATACTCCTCAGTCTTCTGTATAACCTGACGGAGCGTATGGATGTGGTCTACGGTGCTAAAGCCTCTTCGGAAACCGGCTTGTTCGGGAGGCTGGAAGTCATCTAGCCTGCGTGCGAGACGGTTCGTAATGACTCTTGAAAACAGCTTATAGACATGGCTCAGAAGTGAGATGGGTCGGTAGTTCTTCAGTAAGGAGTTGTCACCCTTTTTGAAGAACAGCACCACCACACCTCTGTTCCATGCCTTTGGAGTTTTCCCTTCCAGTAAGACGGAGTCGAACAACTTCTGAAGGGCCCTAAGGACCGGTTTTCCACCCGCCTTCAAGAGTTCAGCTGTAATTCCGTCTTCACCGGGTGCCCTGTTGTTCTTCAGCTGCTTAAGAGCCATTCTAATCTCGTACAGGCTGATGTCCGGGATATCTTCGGTATAGTGCCGGGTTAATCTAGCTCTAGGGTCTTCCGCCAGACCAACTTCGGGTCTGCTAGTTGACGTGTATAGCTGTCCATAAAAGCTCTCTATCTCACTCAGAAGCTCAGGTTTGGACGAAACGATTCTACCATCCTCAGTCTTTAATCTGGCGAGCTGGCTCTGCCCAATAGACAGATCTCTTGAGAAAACTTTAGAGTCCTTATTCTGCTTGATGGCCTCTTCAATACGATTTGTATTGAATTGGCGCAGATCGCGGGTCCCTTAGAGATCTATTTATTGAGCTGCCTGTATAATTTCGCATCGGCTGAAGACTGCAGAATCATCTCATTCCTTTCCTCGATGAGCCTCTGAGTGGAGATAGAGAGCCTTTTGGCTCTTTGAGTTCGTTGGGCCTTAAAGAACTTAGACCCAATGCTATGGACAGCTTCCACAAACCCGTCGTTGAATTCGTCCACATCGCCGCCTAGACAATCGAAACGGTTTTGGAGTTCCAGCTGAAAGCTCTCGGGGTTTGGATTTGGACTGTTGCTGGACGGAGCGTGGACTTCATCAGTCGAGAGCGCTCTAGCTTGACGCATATATTCAATGTGCCTCTTACCAAACGATGATCACTTCCGGTTTTAACCGTATTGATCACAGAGACATCATTGAATATATGCCTCTTCGTCGACATGATGAAGTCAATCTCGTTTTTTGTTGCACCGTCGGGACTCATCCAGGTCCACTTCCTGTGCTCGCGTTTCTTGAAGAAGGAGTTCATCATGTAGAGTCCCTCCTTCTCCAAGAAACCAGCCTGTAGTTGGCCCCGGTGGTTCCGACTTCCAACTCCAAATTGCCCCACTCTCGGCTCTTCGCCGTCTCTCTTGCCCAGTTTCGCGTTGAAATCCCCCATAACAACGGTGAAGTAGGTTTTGGAACTATGCATGACCTTTGATATATCCTCATACATAGCCTCCACCTCGTCGTCGGAGTGTGCCGAGGTCGGCGCGTACACCTGTATGACCGTCAACGAGTACCTCTCGGATACTCTGAGTATAAGGTACGCCACCCTAGCCGACACACTCTCGATCTTCACCACGTTGTTCACGAGGGATTTGTGGACGATAAACCCGACACCTCCCTGGGACTGTTGGTCGCCCTCCCGGAAATAGAGCAAGTTGCCGGACTTCAGGGTTATCGTGTCCTCCCCCTCTCTTCGGACTTCAGATAACCCTACGATATCCCAACGCAACTTGGCATGCGGGTTGGCGATCGCAGTATCTCCACCGCACTTCAGGGGTGCTGCTGCCCATCCTCCGGTGGTCTTGGTCGTAGTTTTAGGACATACCCGGGTCCAATAGATAGAGATAGATAGATAGAGATAGACACAAGGTATTACCATTAGCTTACCTTTGTTTTTTTTTTTTCTTTTCGTTTAATAATTAATTTTCAATTGAAATGTATTCCAAATTAGAGTTAGAGTTGTAAGTTTTACCTTGTTTTCTCTGAGGAAGAGCGGTGCCTCCCAACACAGGCAATTTTTTGCTTACAGGGTGGCTCCATCCCTTAGACCACATAACACGTGTATTTTTTTAAATAAAGAATTTTGTATTTTGTATATGCATAAAACGCCTCCGACGTTGTTTTGACCTGCATCGAATTGTGTGTGTCCAAATGCTCGTATAACATTAACAACTGGAAACAAAACAATACAAATTGTACCATAATGTATGTTGTATGTCAGGATGTGGAATGGAAATCCGTGATCCCTGCCTACTCCTCTGGGAAACAGGCGTGATTATATATGTATGTATGTATTGTCTATTTAAATCACAGCACGTCAAATTAGTGGTGATACCGGATTAAAGTACATATGAACGTCTATTCATTGGCACTCTACAGCGCGCGGCGGTTGTTATTCGCGAACTCATAAATCCACCGTGAAAGGCCAATTTGACGCCTTTTCGGCGTTGTAAGTTATATTGTGTACCGGATTCGATTCGTTCAGCAATTTCTTCGTGGTTTTATTGGTACCGTTTGGCGTGTCCTGTCTTTCTTTATAGTTTGTTATTTGCTTTAGTAAATTGTTAAACGGGTCGCTTTTGGGCTCTAAATGATCTTCGTACATGCCAACTATACATTGATGCTATGCTGTTGGACTAAAGCAACAAAATGTACAATTGTGAATGCACACCTATACATACCTCTGAATTATAAATGATGACAAATTTTGTGTATCGGATCAATGCACTAATAAAATGGATTATTATAGCCGTCTTCAGAGCGAATCGGTCCTTCTTCATCCTATACTTCGTTCAATTGCATTAAAGTGACAAAGTCAAGTTAGATGTAGGCATCATATTCTCGTAATAATCCATTTACGTCTTCTTACGTTGTTTAGTCTATAAGTTAAACGTCCCAATGCTCGCCATCTTAATTCTCAATAGTTTACACCTATTGATCACCTCTGTCATTATGACATAACATTTAGCAGTGCATGTGTGTGCAGTGGTCGGTGTCGAGCACTGGGACATTTACCTTACGTATTCTAAATTCAAATCTTGAGAACTCATAGCATAGTAACGTGAGCTTCTCAAATAGACACGTGTTATTAAATGACTAACATCGTACTTCGTCTCTTTAGAAGATGCTTGTTCACAACGAATCCAATGTAACATGGTAGTCATGGTAATGACACTTGAGTCGAGCGGACTAGTAAACACTGTAAACAGTGCTAACACCGGGAGAAGCAAAAGTGAAACGGTTGAAATATGAGCCAAGTTGGCTTTCCACGACCTCTTCACACGGCTTGGCGACGATAAAAGCGAAAACACAATAGGGGATAGCGGGATTTAATTACGGCAAAAACCTCGTGTTGTATAATCAAAATTGTGGGGCGTCATTACAGTTAAATTGACGCAATCGCAACGGGATTCTTCTAGTGAGCTGTTGGTAATTGGAAATCTTATGGAAGTTGTGACTCCATTAATATGAAGCTTGTCAAGTAACTGCAGACTTAACACTAATTATTTCTCAATTTACGTGACATAATTACGTCGGGCAGCTGACTGAGTAATAATATGTACAGTTTCTCAGAAATGCAATACCACTGACGTCCCTATTAACCTTAATTAACAAGAAATCCGGAAGAATACGGGCCGTCTGTCAGTGTGTCTATATTTGTAAAGCCAATGGAACTGGGTCGACGTCCATGGCTATTTCAGGCATGCATCCGTTGTTGCTATGTAGGCGAGTTGGGAATTGCAATAAGTAATTTACCGCTGAAAATCCCGAGATTCACGTGCCCTTAATATTCTGTTTATTTTAATGAAACGTGTGAAATGTGTTCTTCCTCTATAACTCCAAGAAATTGGTCCGCTTGTTTAACACCAAGAGGACTGGTTTAATCACATAATACTAAGTATTTTATCGTATTATGTAAATTGATACCACAACCACCGTGGGATGGGCAGCAGCATCCCTAGAGTGCGGTGGAGATACTGCGATCGCCAACCCGCATGCCAAGGGTGGCGATTATGGCATTTACCCCCCATGAAATTGGGGGAGGCCTATGTCCAGCAGTGGACGTCCTTGGGCTGATATGGTGGCGGTGGTGGTACCACGGAGTAAAAATAACAAGTCGGTTATCTATAATATAACTTTGTATAATAGGTTCTTAAGTGTTATGGGATATTTTATGTTTTTGGGTAGACACTATAGTACATTATGATATTTATGATACAAGTGCAGAGAACAGGAAATTCGCAACGAGTGGTGATAAATTAAAACACGACCGAAGGGACTCTTTAAATTTTCGACATATGCACGTAATCTGCTGATTACCGTATTACGTGCGGTAAAGTAGCACCATATGTACTGTAATAGCTATTTACGACCCGTGTTTTGTACACAATTTTACGTCACCACTTGGCCAAAAACAGGGGCCTTTCAGCTCGAAGAACGAGCTTTTCCAAGGAGATGTAGGTTTTTACTTTAGCCAGCAGATGACACTGTGTGTACTGTTATAATTTACTAGAACTTCTTCAACTTATTATATCAGATAATTACACATATTTATTTTCTCAAACAGTATAAATATTATTTGACAAGGTGAATAATAACTAAACGAATTGAAATTCCTCGTTCCCATGAGTACCCGGGTCGAAGGTCCCCAATATACTGGCGGAGTTACCGCGTTGTATGGCCAGGGATATACTTTGTACCAGGTACTCACCAGAACGGGGACCAGCACCACGATCTATCAGACGACGAGCAAGGGCCGCGACAAACACTTTAGCCTCGGCACACCAGGGCCCACCAGTCTCTACGGCTACCGGTACGAACTCATAAACTTGCTCCAGGTTGTTGTACTTGGCGTGCTTGAGTTTAGCAGCGGTTTCAGGAGCGCCGCCTGCTTCACGCGTCGTGTTAGCAAGGTGAGAGGGAGCAAAGGTGCTAACGCAAGTTGCGTCCCAAAGTAGGCTGCGACCTCTAGTCCATGGAACCAGTGTGAGTCCGTCTGGCCTCTTGCCGTCAGTACGGTTTAGGCCCTGGGGCTCCAAGACACATGGTATATTGCCCGAGACCAGCGCCGTATGATGTCAACAGCTTAAGCCATGGTGACCGTTGGCCTCTACTGCAGTTCCGCAAATACAGGGGTGAGGCTCGCAGACTTGGCAACCGAGTCTCAGGGCTGCTGCTATCCTGAGGGAGTCATCGTCTAGAAATGTACCAAGATGTGTAGAGGTAGGGCGTGAATTAAGACAACGTCAAGAACTTTTAATAAAAAAAATATTTTATTTAAACTGACAGAGTTACAGCCTAGTCTACAATTGGAAGTATTCTACCTTAAAATAATTAATAACTAGTATATATACTAAATAAGTGCCATTCAGCATTGACGCAATGCCCTCAATTGGGTAAATGCTGAAGTGCGTTAGTTTCTGCTGATGAAGCAGATATTGGGTGTTTCAGCACCCTTAACTCCTCCCTCCTTAAGAGAGAAATTATCTGAAGGCGGTGTAACTGGCTTCAGAGAATTTCGTTTTAGGAGTATAGAACGTAGTTTGTATGCTATATATAAGATTACTAATGACATTAGAATGGTATATAAAACTAGTGTCCACACACTGATTCTATTGCTAATAACGTAGCTCTCACTGTTATCACTTTCACTGTTATGTTTGATGCTGTTGAGGATGTCCTTTACGTCGCTAAAATCCACGCCTCGTAGATCTACTTCGTTCTCGTTCTGCTGGATCTCGAGTTTTAGTTCTGGCAGGATGACGGGTGGTAAGATGTAACTCGTTACTGTAGTGTTGGTGATTGCTTTAATAGTTACATCTTCTATCTGTGTTTCGCAGTGCTTTGATGGGGTTATTATGTAGGTTCCTTCTAAGTTGTGTTTAGAAACTTCATCGCCGCATGTTTCCGTTATTACTGCTCTTTTTCTGGTATAGAGGAGCCAATGGTCTGATGTAATCTTCTGGATAACGGTGTCTTCTGTTTTGATGACTTGTTGGTTACATTTGGAGAGAGTTTCCTTCAGTAGCATGAGTTGCTCGATGCATGTTGTTAGCGGGTGCTGGACTATGTCGTCGTCGGTGCAAATATATCTGTCTTCCTCTATTTCTTCGCAATATCTTGCTATGGGTCTGAATTTCAATCTATTCATCATAAGGTAAGGGTATTTGGGAATAATGGTTAATGTTTTATCTGTCTGGGGGTTGTACATTGGGATAGGGATAACTTTGTAATAAATATATGTGCTTTTTTCTATTAATGGGACATCTAATATAAAGGTTAAACGATTATTGCTAATAAAAGATTTAAGGTCTATACTACGTTCTAATTTAATTAAGTTTGCCTTTGATACAGGGTAAATTAATGTAGCGTGTTTTTCTACTTCCAAGAGAATATCTAATAATTCTGTTGAATTTACTACAGCCTGATGTAATGTGGACAATTTGCTAAAAGCGATAGCTGTCTCTATTTCCTGGATGATGTTATAAATGGTGCGAAAGTTATTTAAAATCTGATACATACTGTTCATTACTGAGATTAAGTTAAAAAGTTTATGTTCATCTTTTTGGATAGCTTCTATTTGTTTCGTTTTATTACTTAAGTGTTGAACGTTAAGATTAATGTCGCCTGAAACGTTATTAAGGGCTTTTTGAAGTAGTGTCACTTTATTCTCTACTGATATCTCCTTATGTTTCATATTTTCTATTACGGAATTGTACCTGATAGCGTCTTCATTATCCAAGTTCCCTGTTATAACCTTAACTACTGATCCTAGTGGGTTCAGAATACCTCGTTTAGTTCTCACTGTAGGTAAAATCTGTAAAAGTCTGTTTCTCGAGAGGTCTGTAAAAGAATTTATTTGTACTTCTAAACCCATTAGTTCTTTTCTTAAATCTACATTACTATCAATTACCTGTTTTAACTTGCTAAATTGATCTAAATTTACTTCTAATAAAGATTTAATAGATTCTAAGTCTATAGTCTTAATAATGCTCCAGGAGCTAGTTCTCATCAGAGCTGTCCCCATCCTGACTGGAGCTATTCCTGGACTCCGCTCGAGGTTTTGGATGTTGAGGCTGCATCCCTGATGGGCCAGGGTCATCAGTAATATCACACGCCACCTGTGGAGGTCGTTTGATATTTTTAATTGCCACTCGAGTATTTCTTTTCTTCACTTGCACAGGAATTATGTTTCTGTCTGGTTTGCCAAGGACTTTGGCTTTTTCGTACCTGGGCAATTCCTTAGCTTTACGAATCCTGGTGTCTTTCATAAAAATTGTATCTCCTTCTTTAATTTCCGGTGGGACTTCACCGCCTTTCTTATCCCTAACTTTTATTTTATCGTTAACTAGTTTCTCGCTTACATATTCATATAGTACTTTTAACCGTTTTCTATGATCTATAAGTAGTTTCTGCATTAAATTTCGTTCCCTGTCTATATCAAACTGGTTCCCAGAATCTGTATGACCGAAAACGATCTCGAAAGGTGTAAATGTTGTTGCACTATGTATTGAATTATTATATGCCATTATGGCATAGGTCATGACTGCCGCGGCATCCTGCTCACTCTTATCGTATTTAGCTAAACGATAAATTTCTATTATTGTGGAATGGAACCGTTCTACTATAGCCATTGAATTTGGGTTATTCGGTGTTCCTATGTGTAAATCTATTTTATATAGGCTTAATAATTCCTTCATGAGTTCGTTATTGAACTCGGTTCCAGAGTCGCAGCTAATTTTTCTAGGGATCCCATACATACTAAAATATTTAATCAATGCTCTCACTACTTCTGGGGTGCTTCGATTTGGTATATTTATTGCCTGTCCTATTTTGCTAAAAGCGTCTACTGCTGTTAAATAATATTTACTTTCAATAAATAAAAGATCAATAAATATTTCCTGGAATGGAGATTCCTGACTCTGAGTGAGTTGGATGTGAGGTTTAATGGGTTTTCTCTCATACTTCATTTTACGGCACTGTTCACATGCGTTAATAATAGCTGAAATGGTCTCTTTCATGTTACTCCACCAGTAGTCTCTTTTAAGTTTTGCAAGGGTTTCGTTAATGCCCCGGTGGCAGGTTTTGCCCTCATGATATTTTTTAACTAACTCTTTCATGTCATGTTCATCCGTCACATTCACAATTCGTTCTGTGCATTCTACTAAATTTTGTGTCCCTTTCTTATAAAGTTTAGTTACGACATTGCTAAACAATCGTCTGAATTCCGGTACTTCAAAGTAGATGAAGTATTTATTTTTCATATCCACGTATTCCTTTAGAAATTTATTTACTAGTCCTTCATTATCAACCGGTAGGTGTACTTCGAGGATTTTTTGTTTCTTGCTGGAAATATCCTTGACACTAACATCATTTTTGAACCACGTATGAACTAGTATTTGTCTAGGCTTAGTATCAATTGCTTCGTTTAATATTGGGATACCTTCATGCTCTCGATTTGAAATTGAATGGGCTGTGGCTCCATCATCCGAATCAGAAATTTCTACGGTTTCTATTTCCGGTTCCGATTCCGGTTTACTTAATTTAGCAATTTGGTCTGTCAATGATTCTACATACTTTTTCAACTTTTCTTCTTTCTCATCCACATTCACATTCATTGATTCATTGTCATCAACATCCATTAGTTCATTGCCAACGTTTGTCATGTTAAGTTTTATCCTTGACAATGCATCGGCATTTGTGTTTTGGCTACCTTTTTTATAACAAACTTCGAAGTCATACTCTTGTAATCTCAGACGCCATCTTGTAAGCAACGCATTTGGTTCCTTCAAAGAATAAAGCCAAACAAGTGGTCTGTGATCTGTATAAATAAAGAATTTGTTTCCATATAAATAGGGTCTAAAATGTTTGACTCCTTGTATGACAGCTAGCAGTTCTTTTTCTGTTGTACCATATTTTTCTTGTGTTTTACTTAATGTTTTGCTAAAGTATGCTACAGGTTTATCCGATCCGATTTGACCTTGGGATAAAACTGCACCTATAGCGTAATCTGACGCATCAGTCGTCAGAATAAAGGGCTTTTTAAAATCCGGGAACTGTAATAGTGGTGCATTAGTTAAAATCTTTTTGCAAAGTTCAAAGCTTTCCTTATATTCATCATTTATTACTATTTTCTTTCCTTTCTTTAAGCATTCGGTCATCGGTTTGGTTATCTTTGCTAAATCTTTAATAAATCTCCTATAATATCCTACTAATCCCATAAAACTTTTAATTTCCTTTGTGGTTTTCGGGATAGGGTAATTCAATACGGCCTTAATCTTATCATCATTTGGTTTCAGTCCTTCGCTCGTGATGGTGTGTCCAAGGTAGAGGACTTCCTTTCTGAGGAAATGGGACTTATCCAATTGAACCTTTAAATTTGTTTTCCTAAATCTATCGAATACGGCTCTAAGCTTTTGAGCGTGCTCCGGTAAGCTTTTAGAGAATATAATGACGTCGTCAAGGTACACCAGGCAGTGTATTCCTTGTAGACCTCTTAGAACATTGTCCATGGCTCTCTGAAAGGTAGCTGGAGCCGTTTTTAGACCAAAGGGCATCCTATTAAATTCGAAATGTCCAAAAATGGTGCTGAACCCTGTTTTAGCCTTATCTTGCTCGTCCATTTCTATTTGGTGGTACCCACTAGCTAGGTCTAGGGTTGTGAAGTATGTACTCTTCCCTAACATGTCAAGCAGGTCAGTTATGTTTGGCAGCGGGTACTTGTCGTCCACTGTGATGTCATTAAGACGTCTATAGTCGACAACCATACGCCACTTTTGCTGTCCTGACATATCCATTTTCTTTGGAACTAGGTGGACTGGGGCACTCCAAGGCGAATGTGATTCCTGTATGACGTTATCCCTTAACATTTTTTCTATTTGTTTTTTAATTTCCTTCGTCTGGACATGAGGTACTCTATGGGCTTTAATGAAAACGGGGTCTTCGTTGACTGTACGAATCTTATGCTTCACTTGGTTAGTAAAAGATAATGGAATATGCTCACAGTAGAATATGTCCTTATATTCTTCACACAGTTTACTAATTGTCTTTCTTTCTTCCTCATTCATGTCGTCTAATCTCAATTTTGAGAGATTTTCCGTTAAAAGCCTATCCTTTGAGGTTGTGTCCTCGGAAAAATTCAAATTAATTTCTTCGATATTGTCTGTATGTGGCTCTACTTTAAAAGGTGCTGTGACTACTAAGGTCATGAATTCGAACTTATAATTTTGAATTACAGTAGTTGCGTACCCCTTAACACAATTAACTAATGCGGCGGGCATTCTAATCCCTTCCGTAAACTGCTTAAAGTCCAATATCGCCTCACCATTTAATAGATTAACTGGTAACTTAACCCTGAGCTCGCTACGAGGAGGCAGTTCATATGTCTCTCTCATAGGCGGCGTATATACGATGGGTATTCGCGTTGTTTTAGTAATCAAACTTTGATTTTTCATATCTATATTCGTTTCAATCTGTTTTAATAAGTCACTACCTATTAACCCATCATACCTATTATCTACACTGTATACGTAAAACTTATGACGTTCTGGACTCTTGAAAATCTTAGGTAAAGGAATATAAACCACCGTGTCGTGTTTACTACTGGCATGAGTACTCACGACTTCAAAACATTCCCTTTGCTTAAAGTCCCTGAAATATTTATCTACCTTTTGCGGACTAATGAATGACCTGGTCGATCCTGTATCTATCATGAAAATGGCCTGTAATTCGGGGATAAAAATGTGTGGTAATCGTAACACTTTATTACAATTTAACTCTATTCGATTCCCTTGCTCGAGGCCATTAGGAAAAAATTTTCGACCTCGGTATTATTTTCATGCGATGTTCCCGGCATCGATTCATAATTTGATTCAAAGTATGTGGGGTTCGCATCGTAATTTTCAGTGTAATTAACGCGTCTTGCACTAGCAGTCCTCATAGTGACATCGGTATTTGAACCTGACGTCGCGTTGCGAGGCGGCACGTGCTGATATTGCGGTGAATGGCCGGCGACTTGCTGCGTCTGCATTTGTGGCGACCCTGATACTTGTTGCCATTGATTTCGCATATTAAAGTTATTACGATGTTGTACTGAATTATTTCTAAATTGTTGTGAACCGTTTGGTGAATTCGAGTAATTAAATGACCGTTGGTTAAGATTCTGGTTAAATGGATGATTAGTATTATTCGGGAATCTCTCCTGCTTAGGTTGAGGTCCGTACCCGGTATTGTTAGGGTTCTGTCGGTTATTTGCGCTATTCCTAAAAGGGTTCTTTATGTTATAAACCATGTTGAAGTTTTCTTCCTCCAAAACGGTTTTTATTGCTCCCTCTAATGTGGAAACATTCCTTAAACGAATCATTTTAACTAAATATGGAGGCAGATTGTATAGAAATACGTCAAAGGAGGTATGAGTATAGATTTCGGTTTTTGCCGACCGTACGGCCGCGTCAGTAATGGTTTCTGCGACCTTTACTAATAAGAGATTTCTAAAATGTTGAACCCTGTGACAGAAATCTAAATAACTTTCGCCCCTATTCATTTTTAATGCTTGCAGCTCTAATAGTAGGCATTTCTCGGACCTGGGGTCACCAAAATGTTCCTTCAGTAAGACCTTAAGTCCTTCCCATGTTCGAGTATCTTCCCTTTCTCCAAATAAAATAGCCGCTTGACCCGCGAGTCTACTAGTTAACACATGAAACAAATATTCATTTTGTGCCGCACTCCCCGCAAATTGTGCAATAATATATTCACACTTGCTAATATATCCCGGTAGTTCCCTAGCATCCCCGTGAAAAATTGGAATCATTTGGACGACATCCGACGGAACCCGGTTAATGCCTTCCATTATAATACGATAAAATTGGACACACGTCAAAAATAACTACACTTACACAATAAGTAGGTCAATTGAAGTGAATTTGGACACCTTCTATGACGCTAAACTAATGTTATCACGGCGTTTTCTAATCCCTAATAACACACATATATTTAATACAAATAAAGGATACGTATAAAAGGAACAGGAGGGATGATGAAAAAGATTTACTCACATTCCCTCTGGTAGCTTTCACGAGTCCTTCTTGCTGGTTGAGACCTTCTGAATTGTTTCCGGTTGGCTGGATTTGGACAGCTTTCTGGATCGGCTGGGCTGACTGGATCTGCAGCAGGTTCTTGTTGATGTTGCTTAATAAATTTATTTGTTCGGCTTCCCGTTGAAACGTTGAAACGTACGTCGCCCGACACGGTGTGATCGCGAAACTTAACGGCCACTGGACGTGCAAGGATAACGACGGGAATCCTGTCCTCAGCGCCAATTAAGACAACGTCAAGAACTTTTAATAAAAAAAATATTTTATTTAAACTGACAGGGTTACAGCCTAGTCTACAATTGGAAGTATTCTACCTTAAAATAATTAATAACTAGTATATATACTAAATAAGTGCCATTCAGCATTGACGCAATGCCCTCAATTGGGTAAATGCTGAAGTGCGTTAGTTTCTGCTGATGAAGCAGATATTGGGTGTTTCAGCACCCTTAACTCGTGCATTTTATGTTGTTTTTGGTATGCCTCCGTACCTTAATGATCATCTGATCTTTCGAAAAGCTTAAAAAAAACTGTACGCCCTTTTTAGCCTAGTCTAGCGCTTCATTGAGCTTACTATAACGCTACTTCGATTTATGTAAGGAATAATATAATCATATTTATTTATTTATTCTACCTTTACTAGTATCGCAACCGCATGTTCCAACTAAGCAAACGGTTATTGATGTTATGAATTTATGTATTATGTTCCGATAGCTAATCTCTGAACAATGATAACTGCCGAGCAATCTATCAGCTTTCTGTTTGTTATGGTTTGGTTAAATGTATGTTCTATAAGAATAGCAGGATGAAAATATCCCAGACTCAGATTTACGCGGCCGTATCGGTGTACAAATTTACGTATTTATTTGAATATCTGCTGCCATGGCGATCATCGATATTTCAAGAGTATATGACGCCCGTCATTACTTTATTAGTCGTTAATATGCCGCTAATATCTATTAGTCACTTTTTATATGTACGATATTACATTTTTTTTAGGGTTCCGTAGTAAACAAGAAATGCTTATAGTTTTGCCATGTCCGTCTGTCCGTTCACGGCCTAAGTAACTGATACGTGTACGTTAAGTTAGAAAGCTGTAATTTAGCACGAGTCTACAAACCAATCACGCCGTGAAAATGAGATAAGGAAATATTCAAAAATAGGGTATCACCTACACGTAAAGTGAGAATGCATTTTTTTTCCATCAATTAGCTTTGCATTTCCAAGTTAATTTTCCGCAGCTTGGAAACAACATAAACATGAACATCTACAACAGTCCTGATAATTTAGCGATAAGCTTTAGAAATCGCGTTTTTGGTGTACATACTCGTATACTTATTCTTTTGTTATTTATTTTCATTCCCGTTCCGAATTATTTTTTGTTAATAAACTTTCTTAATCAGTGATTTTTTTGTTTATTTGCAGGTATTGCCACATTTAGATGTTCAATCTGGATATCCAACAGGTGTAAACAGTGAGTGAAAATATTAGTTACCCAATTAATAGTTAATTAATATTAATTACATTAACTTGATTTAGATATACATTTAAACACGAGAAGGTTGTAAATATCAGTAATTTAATTGTGGCATAGACCAATAGAGGCGTGTCAATGTTTATACATAAATTATATCACGAAATGTAAGTCGAATAACGGGTCTATATTCTATATTCGACTGTGGGCGATGGCCGATATGCACCTTCGCAGGTGTAATAATTCCGCACCTACTCAAATACTTCTTATACTTAGTTCTTATGACATTCGACCGTTTGCTTCGAAATCAAACCATTTTTTGTTAGGTGTAAGGTCCATTTTAAAAACAGCGCCGTTGAGACTATGTATATTCTCATGCCAAAATGACTGCTAATTGGTAAATGGTATGGCATGCCGCGCTAATATCAAATCTCTTTTCAATTGAATGAACATGATTGTCGTTTGCCGTGCTCGTATTTTCTGTTATTGGAAGTACTACCCGTGTTGTTCAATTGCAGTCATTCGAACTGTTTACAGTGTAGTATTCTGTCACCTATCCCGAGATTATGCAAAATTTTGAATGCATGCTGTCATGAAGCGGATATACACTTTGACCCAATAGTTAGATTTAAGAAAACTGTTCGCAATTGCCTGTCCGGTTCAGTTTAGTTTTCAGCTTATTATGCACTTTAACTGTTAGAGGTACATAATTGTTACACTTTCTTTTTGTTACTCATTTTAAAACTTTAATGCAAGAGTCTAACGTAATATAAACCCTTATTATTGTTTTGAACGGAGCGCTTAAATTATGGGTGTTTTGAAGAAGCATTTTTGTAACTTTTAAATTTTAGTTTTTTTCACTGCCTTTTTTGTAAAATGCATGTGGTGTTCACCTGTCAGTGATTGTTACATTTAGCATAAAACTGTTATTGCAAGCTATATATGTAATTTACGGTGTAAACAATTGTTGGTGAGCCAAATAAATAAATAAATAAATAAATAAATATGGCATCGATATTTGCGCACGTACGAGGCTTGCACTGAAAGTGGCGGGAATCGAATACTTATTAATTTATTTTTAACATGTATTATACCTTTTTATAATCTCTGAAGTTTCCTTATCTCAACACACTGGCCACTTAGAAAAAAAAAAGTATGGTTCGGTTTCAATTGTTTATTGAAGTCGTCGAGTCACTGCTTAAAATGGAATTGTGCCGTGAAAATTTCAGAGCTATGATTTATTATGACTTTAAAAGTGGACTAACACAAAAACAATGTGAAGAGCGGATGGTTGCTGCTTTTAATATTGAAGCTCCTTCAAAGACTACAATATACAGGTGGTATTCAGAATTTCAACGTGGCCGTGTATCCCTCACCGACGAAGTGCGTGAAGGTCGACCAAAATCGGCAGTCACGCAAGAAAACGTCGATGTTGTGCGTCGTCTGATAAATGAAGACCGACATGTGACATATCGGGAAATTCAAGAGCACCTGGGTATTGGAATGAGTCAAATACAAATTATTTTAAAAGAAGAATTAGGCGTGAAAAAGTTATTTTCCCGTTGGATACCTCACCTATTGTCTGACGAGCAGAAAATAGTCCGTGTCAATTGGTGCCGCAAAACTTTGAAAAGATTTAACAAGGGACGCTCAAATGCTGTTTTTAGCATAGTATCAGGTGACGAGTCGTGGATATACGCTTATGAGCCTGAAACTAAAAACCAATCCTGAGTATGGGTCTTCGAAGACGAGCTCAAACCCACGAAAGTTGTTCGTTCTCGCAGTACGGCTAAGAAGATGGTGGCTACGTTTATCTCTAAATCTGGTCACGTAGCTACTGTGGCTCTTGAGGATCGTAGAACAGTCAATGCTGATTGGTACACCACTATTTGTTTGCCGAACGTCTTTGCTGAACTCCGAAAAACAAACCCTAGTCGTCGCATCATCCTTCACCACGACAACGCCAGCCCACACACCGCTCGGACAACAACTGAGTACCTGGACGGTGAAAAAGTCGAAATATTGGACCACCCTCCATATAGCCCTGACTTAAGTCCCAACGACTTTTTTACATTCCCCAGAATCAAGGACAAACTGCGTGGTCAGCGGTTTCAGACGCCAGAAGAAGCAGTGGAGGCCTATAAAATAGCCATTTTGTCGACCCCTACTTCAGAGTTCAAAAAGTGCTTTATGGACTGGTTTGAACGCATGCATAAGTGCATGAAATACAAAGGAGAATATTTTGAAAAACAATAAAAATAAATAAACTCACTTATACTGCATATTTTCTTCTATTCCCGAAACTTTCAGTTTTACCCTCGTATTTAATAATAGTATTTTATGCAACAGTTACTTAATAAGGGTTTTAAAATCCGAGAGTCGCTGCAACAAAACGAACGTAGTTAGTTTTGTTATTAAAGACACGAGAGTTTTGACCTAATTGACAACATTTCATTTTTTTAAGCAGGCTGAAATCAAATAGAGTATAAAAAGTTAAGTAAAACCACATTTTTAAATTCTCGAAAATATCACAATTTCATATAAATCAATTTCAAAAGTTCCTCATTCTAAAAGTCACAGCGCAACAAATCAACAGAAGCACTGTTACTAAGACAATTTTACTGAATAAAGTGAACTGCTGTTCTTTATGTGCGCTGTGACTGTCACAATTTCATAATAGTGACGTCATTACTACGATGTAGGCTTTCTTCGTATTTTCGTGAATATTTAAAAAACTAATGGCTTTAAAAATATTTAAAAAAAAACTTGTTAATAAATTAACGAAATGAGTTAAGATTTCATACTACTTAAAAATTTGAAATGTTGTCAATTATGTAACGTTACATGCAATACTTTTCCTACGACGGCAAAATAATTTGATTTAAATTAAAAAACGGTATGGTGGCAGAATTAGGGCATTGGCGGGTGCCTCTTTTAAAAAAATTAAAAAACAAAAGTAGTATAATAATTTATGAAAATCCATTTTTTTTTATGATAGACTGACCAGCGATTGGCCTTAGTTTCACCTGATGGAAAGCGATGACAAGGCCTAAGATGTTGCTCACTGATTCAGTAATAGCCACTCTTATCTTGAAGAGACCCAGATTGTATGTATCAGGCAGTAAATTCCAGTCCATAGCTGTTTGCATTAAGAAAGAAGAAGCAAATCGCTTCGTGCGAATAAATGGTAGGCTGACAACGAACGTAAGGATGCAACCGCTCACCACGTCTGAACGTCCGGTGATGGAATGGAGAGGGCGGAACTAAGTCATTTTGATTCTCTCAACAGTCATATAATGACTTGTCTATGGTATAGACTTGCATTTGTATAAAAAGTTTATTGACATTTAACTGACAGATTATAATGCTGGAGTAGAAAGTTAAATTACTTGGGTATACTTTATCGTTAGATAAAATAACTGGCAATTTTTGTCAATTCCATGTAGAACAAGACCAATTAGGTATTCTCGTTTACATAACCTTATGCATTTAGTTTAATTATATTATTAATCCAAGTCTATTAAATATTGAATTGAATAAGAGAGCTGTTTCTAATTATGAAAAAGATCCATCTACATCGTAGATTCAACGACAACAATCGCTATCTCCCTTCGGTACCTATAACATTAGCTCACGCAAAAACTACCCTGCAGGTTTCCTCCTACGCATTTTTTTTTTTATATTGGCAACAACTTATATTAAGATACATATCCCAGTGCTGAAAACAGATCCAATACATGACAGTTTTAATGTTAATTCAAAACAAGGCGAACAATAGGTATTGGGACGTTTACCTCACCTATTTAGTGCAATGATGCAAAGAGGGCATGACTAAACCAATGCCTAATTCGTGCTAATGACACATGCACCGTTCATCGCCTACGGGAGCCGTCATCATCAATCACAATAATCATCGATTGTCTTTTGCCTCTTTCTCTCAGATCCCGATGTGTGTCAATTGATTCGTGTGATATTAAAACAACATGCCCGCCGGTACGCAAGGAGATGTGCATTAAGGAAATGATTCCATAATTTTGTATGAAGTTTAGTTTCAAAATGGGTGCTGGAGAGCAGTGTCAAAAATTTAGTAGTTGGGTGGTTGAAATCATGTACCTATATTGGATGTTATTGTAATCTAAAAGCTTATTTAAACTTAAACAAATATGTAAAGTTTGCCGGTTTTTGAACTTATACGCGCTTTCTACATAATTTCCAGTTCACAACCAATGATATTTTATATTTGATATTTATTTGATATTTATTTATTTAACCAACTTACATTAACAGTTTCACCATACATGTAAGTTATAGGTTAGGTACATGTCAAACTTATAACTAGATATTAAATATTGAGCTATACATTATCAAATTCAACTAATATATTTACCTACTTATATTCTTACATTATTAAGCTACGCTAACCTACACATTATTGATCTACACTAATCTATATTTTAATAGGTTACACTAAGTTATGGTTGAGCGTGTAGAGATCGACTCCAGATAACGAGCTGCTGTGGCCAGGAAACTCGGTTCCGTTTGTGAAAATATGTCCAGGGAGGAATTATGCAGAAGGATGTTATTAATGTGGTCTAGTGCTATATACAAAGGACTAGTGACTAAAGTGCTGGTGTTGGGAATTACACAAAGGGGGGTGGCGCGAGGACGAAGGGTTGTCCTTGCAAAAAGCGTTGGTACTTTAAGATAGATGTATTGCAGTAGCCACGGGTTTAGTATTGAGCCGCGAATCAACCTAAAAACATATTTAACCGCTGCGAGTTGCCTACGCACTTCGAGGCTTTGGTAAGAGACCATTCCTAAGACAAACGGTGTGGGGTACATGTACGGATAATAACCATGTGCTTTTAAATACAAGTATCTAATAAATGACTTTTGGATTTTTTCAAGTTGGAGAATGTATTTATTTTCGTGCGGATTCCAGACAGTGCAGTTAAATTCCAGCTGGCTCCGCACAAAAGCATTATATAGTAAGGTAATGACGCGGTGGCTATGAAAATGTTTTGACTGACGCATGACGAAACCAAGGGCCCCTCGGGACTTCTTGCAGATCTCGATAATATTTTGGTTAAACGTGATTTGGGAATCAAAGTATGTGCCAAGGTCACGCACAGATTTAACACCTTGCAATGCCTCGCCGTTTAATGTGTAGGACCTGAGAAGGGCCTTAGACGTCATCCCATATGTCATGAAAGCACATTTGCTTGTGTTTAGTTGTAAGCTGTTAGCTATTCCCCATCGATGGACATTATCGATATCAGCTTGGAGCTTGATCTGGTCAGATGGGCCATGAATTGGCATAGCGAGCTTGACATCATCAGCGAACATCAGAATTGCCGAATGTTTGATGTAGTCGGGTAGGTCATTAATCGTTATTAAAAATAACAATGGCCCTAGGCTACTTCCTTGACCAATGCCTGAGGAGATAAGATATGATGCCGATTCAGCTGTATTATAGATCACATATTGCTTGCGTTCAGATAAATAACTACTTAAGAGCTCCAAAAGTAACTCTGAAAATCCTGACTTAGCCAGTTTTCGCAATAGAATATCACAATTAATCCTATCAAAAGCTTTTTGAAAGTCTAAATAAATTACATCTACTTGTTTTCTGGCATCTAGGTGTTGGGCTATGTAAGTCACATGATTAAGGAGATTGGACGCTGTCGATCGGTTAGGCAAGAACCCGTGTTGTGAGTCTGTAAAACACCCACGCAACTGGTGATATATTTTGTTGTATAGGATAGACTCGAAAACTTTCCCGAACACAGAAAGAATAGCAATTGGCCTATAATTTTTAACATCAGACTTAGAGCCGCTTTTATGAATTGGAAGTACTTTTGATATTTTCCAGAGTGAGGGATAAGTGTGCGTTTTAATGGCCAAGTTGAAGATAAATGACAATGGTGCAACGAAAGCATCACAACAGTCACGAACAATATATTGAGGGATGGAGTCTGGGCCCTGTGTGCTCTTGGGAGCCAATCGCTTTAAAGCTTTTCGTACATCACCGTCATCCACGTGATCGACAGTCACTAAGAGGTGGGAAGTATCCCAGTGTTTTAGGGCAGTATGTACATCTAATGTAGGGGCATCTGGCAAGAATCTTTATCATTGTTCACAACCCATTAGTGTAAGATGAAGATATTCTTCACTAGTGGCTCCTGTAAGCTGTGTAGACTTCGCGATGTTTTTTTTTAATGTCAAAATTTCTACTGGTTGGACATTAAAATCTATACCTATACCTAATTATCAAGCTTGCTGACAAAATTTCACGAGAATTCGTTGATAAATACGAAGTGTAGGGTAATACGGACATACTAAAGCATTTTTGACGAAGTTGAAACGGAGACCTTCGTTTCACTCGGGCAAAGAGCAGGTATTCCTGTCAGTAATGAGACTTTGAATTGTGAAATACTAATGACAATTAAGTCGTTATTTTTAATGACAGTTGTATTGGTTCTCGCATTTTAGATATATGATTAATAGGTAGTAACCATTAAAAGGCTGACTTAAAAATCAATTGCTTTCCGTCTGATATAATATATTTGACAGATCAAATAAAGCGGAATCAAAGCGACCTTACAAACCGCCCAGTTAATGTTAGACATTTTGCGTTCAGGGACCTGCGTCAGGTTTATAACGTAACTATTTTCACTTTTACTTCGTTATTCGTACGGAACAGGGCAAATGATCAAACGATTTAGGAAACTAAGCTAACCGGTTTGAACGACGCAAATTATCGATTGAAGCGGGGGAATGTCGCGACATATTGCACAGAATGTTTCTCTATTAAATAATTCATTAGACTTAGCCATTTATAATACTTACCTATTCCAAATATTTTTCATTAAGGTATTAGGCAATTGATATATTATAAGCCAAATATAACATTTCACACACGGCTTTCTAATATGTACAAATCAATTCGCCTCGTGTTCGCTTTCCTTTCATTAATTTTATGATATGCACAGCAATTAAAATTTAATGAATGAATTTATCACTCATGTATAATGCTTCTCCCATTATGGGTGCAGCTAAATGTTGCCAAACAACTTTACCTGACACAATTGCACTTGGCACTTCGCATAAATAAATGGTGCATAAATCATAACTCCTATGACAGGCTGTTATTCAGTCAAGACAAATAAAGGTCATTATAGTGAACCAGTGTTTTAACTACGTGTTGTGGCTAAGGTTGGACTAGTTTGACAACGTGATAGTTAAATTTTAATGACTTTGGTTGTTATGACATAGCTGGAACATGTTTGGTGAAGATAAATTTAACATTGCGTAAGGGCGATTTTATCGGTGGACGTAAAATGCACTATCGACCTGATGCTCATAGATCATGTTACTGAGATAAAATTAAGATTCAGAACACGCTCGTGTGGGATGGCCATATAGCCACATACACACTTACAACATTTGAAAATGCTTGGGATGTTAGAACAACCTCCGACTAATTTGTTCCGCTGGCATCGGACTGCCAATGTCACCAGAGCGGTGATCTATTCTTGATACACATATTTTGTCTCCGACGTTAAAGTTCCTATTTCCAGTATTAATTTTTCTATCAGGGCATTATTACCAGTCTCTCGTATCATTACCTTGACCATCAATATTTGCTCTTATCAATCATACCTACCACGTTGAGCGTATACCTACAAACAAGTACATTTCAATTACATCCGTTAATACTATACTTTACTCTTTATATTGGCGATAAAATGAATCATAATGCGGCCACTGGTGTTATTTCATGTCTTTTTCAAAGTGTCATAAAACGGACATGTTACGGATCGAGTAACATGTTACGATCCTTTACGGCCGGCCACCCGATCTCATTGAGCTCAAAAATAAGCAATTGTGAGTTGTGACCGATGTATGCCAATTTGACGATCGACGTCACATTGACAACGCGTTTATAATACGAGTTTCACTCGCTAATTAATACTTAATAGGTCTTCGATTGTTCCCGACAACGTGAAAAGAAAGCAGTTCGGAAAGCAATGGCCATTTGTCTATTTAAACAATCACAGGTTGACCTAGAATCGCTCTGCGTGCCCTGTCATATTTGCTCGGTTATTTAGCGGTAACCTTTCATTGTTAGTTGTTGACAACATGTCCACAGTCCAGTGGCTCGTATGTTTCTTATTCTAAGCCGCATTCGCCTGTCTACACCTGCGTGCCTTATTTTAGATTAGCGCTGGCCGTGGTGCGCGCTGCAAGGTGATGCTGGATTATTTTCACATTCTGGGTCACGCCGTGTTTTGTCTCAGGGACATCTTCCATTCGCGAGGCCGCTAAATATTTCTAAGACAGCCTGGTATTTCAGAACTAGTTCAACGCTACTTTATATTTGTCAACTGTCAACTTGGCAAACAATAAAATCTTACACTGCACACGTGTCATTTTTGTTTACTATGCCGTTTTTTATAAACGTTGTAAATCAGTATTTCGGATTCACTTCATAAATAAAGATACCGTATTCTACGCGACCTTTTTTGTATTCACAGCTTTCTCGTCCAGACCACAAAATATTGCTTTAACCGAAAATTCCGTCAGTTTCCTCAAATATCGTGACTGGTTCGTGGCGACCCGTTAATCGGATGATACATGTGCAACGCATGCGTACGCCACTATGTAATAAAGGTATTTTTATTTAATACCTCTTGCCAAGTGGCCGTGCATGGTGAATCATAAGTTCATAAGGTGCTGAACCACGAACAGTAGACGTTTATCAAAGCCCCTCCGTAATGGGCAGAAGGTCGGTTATTGCTCGGCTCGCAGCGACTACCCGCCTGAATTTAGTCTCCTATGTTCCGCAGTGCACGCATTTCTGCTAGCCTCAGCAATCGCACCGTCATCTATCAACTTGTTGCATTCTAAATATTCACTTTTAACTCAAATCCAAACCTATTGGACGGTATTAGAATTGAAATTCTAAAGCACCATCAAAGTACAAATTAATGGTCCAGGTAGATTTTTTTTTGCGAGCGATTCCACATTCCTTTATATGTAGTATCCGCATAAGGTATCTTATTGAATTTCTGTATTGAATGTTTCAATTAGCTATAAAATCTATGTGTATTCCAAACCACGCGATGGTTATTTCTCTTTGTTAAACACATGATATGACTCAATGCCGTCTCGTGGGCGGCTAATTATCGAGATCAGCCTGATTTACGTTGTCGTTACAGTTCTAATGCACTTGAAAGGCTTACTTGGAATCAATTATCATAGATGACGGCATTGTAGGGATCTGTGCTAAAACCTGCGTGGGAAATTCTACCTGTTTGTCCATGCAATTATATTGTACTTTGTTAGCCTAAACAGTACTTACGAGTAGGTTAATTTGGTATATACCTACTTTCGTTCGTTTTTTACAGTTTTCACTGACGTAAATGAAAATAGGGTCGCTCGTCGTCTCTACAGACCCCTCTGTTCTTCTGCCCGACTCACACTTGGCCAGTCGTTAATAGGACACCTTTGTATCATCGTCGTTCGATCACGCACACCCGTTGAATGTTCTGAATTCAATTGATCAGAACCGACCTTGGGAACATCTCCGGAACAAATCGCGTTTACAGTAGGCGGCCATTTTGCAATTACTGAATACCTATAAAGCCCTCCGTGTATGAAAGATCTTAACTATCTAGCAGTGGCCACTAAGTTACTCCCATTTAGTTTAGCAGGATGGAGACCTAAATACCGCTTGCTCAACGACACAATATATGACTTTGAATTCGCATGCAATGCATTGTTTGACAACATTAATGACTTAACTTGTTCACTCTAAATAATGTGCGAATAATTGATAACAAGAAATGTGCAAGAGTTTCTAACGAGATTAGTTCACGCTATTCACACACAATCTAATTCGCATGTATGAGCTGATTCCGGGGAAGATGATTTTCATCTTGGTCCACGATTGGGCAAAGATTTTACAACTCAGCGATGGTCAAAGAAAAATAAAAAATTTAAGGTAACTAATATGAGTAATATTTATTTATAGTCTTGCTATCAGCATCACAGTCAATTGTCCTTAACCTTAATGCAACTAGATGCTGAAAGTGCATTATAAAGTTAATTAACTAGGTATCTACTTTTTATATCTTAAGTTAAGCACATAAACTCGAATGTGTGCTAACACATTCGAGTTTACAAAGACTACGAATTCAGTCAACATTTACACAAAAGCGATGTTATTTTAGTACGTAGATAATACTCATTAGTCCAGTCTGTGTACACAGACGTAACGAAGTATCGTGTGCTAATAATCGCAAACGAATTTTGCGTGGGGAAAGCCGTATGTCCCCAACGGTACCGTGCCCACCGGTCCTTTTAAACGACAACTTGGGGAACAGAGGGTCGGACCCTCGCCCCTACCTGATGCAACCAAGCTTATTCACAGCGCTCCACCTCTGGCAAACCAGTGTAAGTGTGACCTCTTTACGCGTTGTTATTACGAATCCCGGCGGCGGCGACAAAATATACGGGTGAACGGTGAGGTAAAGTAAAAAGAGTTGTGAATAGAATAGTTGCAGTATTGATTAACGTCCCTCGTATGTCCTTCATTTGTTTTCTATAGCCCATTTCTTTTAGGAATGATTCAAAGTGTAAATAATTGCTTCCGCCTTTTACATCTTGGTTAAAAATTAGTTACTTACATTGCGTATAATTGTCTATTACACGAAAAAAGTTTTTATTTTTTAGATTAGAAACTCGTTAATCGTACTCCAATACAAATTTCCGTCCCCAGTTTACCTCGGTGGGGGATGATATCCGGGATAAAAACTAGGTATTTTACTTCGAGACTTGAGCTATCTTCGTACTATTACCTAAATGGATTCAGCGGTGTTAAGCATGGAAAGATAACTTACTCGTAAGAATAAGATATGTTGATAAGAGTTACTTTTGAAATATTATAACATGAATTAAGCTGCTTATACTCTTTCTTAAGGTTCTTTATTTTGTAGGTAGACTAGGTAGGTAATAAAAAAATACAAACTAAGATCTACCGTCATTATTAATTAGTAATCATCATTATCATCATGTCAGCCGAATGACGTCCATTGCTGGATATAGGCCATCCCCAAAGACTGGTAATACTCCTTTGGTAATCACTGATCCAGTAATAGATGGCAATCACGTCTAAATCGTCGTTAGCCAAAAAACAAGATTTTTTTTCTAATCAAGGAATTAGCATTTCATTTCATCCTAAAACTAATTAACTAAACAGCGATATAAATTGAATAAGACCATGGCCATTGGAATATGTTTTTGTTCTCTAATTAATATTTTTAGACTCCTGATCACTGTCTATTTTTTTTACAAAAATAATTATGCGCATATTAAAAATCAGCGTGTATATGATCAGTGAGTGTGTGTGATTAGTGACTATTTATAACAATATGGAAATGATAGAATACACCAGTGTGTATTCTATCATTTCCATATTGTTATAAATAGTCACTAATATTTAAAACAAACTGCTATACATAAAAAAACTACACGGAATAACTTCATTACGTCAATGTGATCATTTCAATCCGTTTTAAAATAACATTCCGGAGATGATACGGAAGGCCGTGCACTAAACGAGATTTTCCTCAACATCGTGTTTATTTCTAAAAAAAACGGGATAATGTGTACGGATGAACATGAATACCGTAGGTATTAAAAAAAAGGGTACTGAGCTAATGTTAATGCTGTGCTCGTGTACGAGTGTCCATAGGCTTATTATATCATACATCATATTATATAATTTATTTCATAGTAGGATTTCACAGATTGTGAAATACAAATTAATTCCACGGGTCCTGTTCATTGAGATATTTTATAGTGTCCCTTTTTGCGTACTGTTTCTTTTATCTTATATTTAAATTTAAGTAGAGGCAATGGTTGAATGTTTAATGGAACCTTATTATAATAACGTACATGTACCAACCAAAGAATAACAATAAACGGATTACTTATTTTATGGAGGCTGATGTAATTGACTACAATTTCTAGTATGTAAAGTCGTATTTTCTCTTAAAAAGACTTGTTTTTCTGTACGTTTATATCGCTGTACGTACGAGACGCAACGCTTTACAAGATAAAGATTGAATTAACATCGGCAGCATGGCCCTACAAAAGGATGCCGTACTATTTTCTTAGCCTCCTCAAACTATACTTTAGTAAACGATACAACCAAGTTTAAAGTTAAATGTCGTCATTTTATTTTACCTCATATAAAATCGCATAGGAGCAAAATATTAATCTATATATATATTACGCGAATCTATATATATATATTACGCGAAGCCAATCTATATTCTATATATATATTACGAGAAGCCAATCTTTATAATGCCCATCAGATCTACAGTTATGGACCGATTTTGATAAATTATATACCATAGGATTCGTCCCATCCTGCAGATGTGCAATAAGGTCTTAGTTTTTTTTTATTTTTGTCCTGGAAAATTAATAAAATGATATTTACGAAAAATCCTGGATGCCCCGACAAATATAAGCCTCAAAATAGTGTTCGATGACGCCGCATACAAGCGTGGGGTCAGCTTACCTTGGTAGATTTGTACGAGGTGTCAAAATTTAGCTTGGTTAACACGTGACCTCCACGTGACTTGGGAACTGGCTATGGTATGATTCCGGATGACATAAAATTAAATATGAACTAAAATGTTCCTGTAAGAAATATCTGGTACAGCATTACAATATAAAACTTTTGAGTCGAGAAATGCTCAATATTATTAACAATAAACGAAAGTAGAATTACTAATTTGTTTACCAGACAATACATAATATTTGGTCTAAGTATTTACAGTTTACATAAATGACAGACGTATTGTGTCAACTTTTTTTTTATTGTGCTCTAATTATGTCAATATTAAATTGTCATGGTTTATACTTCAAAGAAGTTGATATACAAACCAATGACGTTTCAAATATACGTTCCGTATATCTTGACTGATATCGATATCTGCCAAAACAACGACAAACCAAATTAAACTTTACCTTGTGAGTTATAGAACTGTTTCTGAGTTGATCATAGATAAGCTGCAAAACATTTTGAATGAGAAGAGGCTAGCTTTTTCTAAGTGTGTCTCTCTTCCACCTATTGCCATACCAGTAGGGTGATCATAAGCAAAGAAGTTCAATCAGTAGACTTTACTTATTGGTGGATTCAGATCAAACCGACGAGAAAACAATGTTGTACTGATTAACCTTTACGACGCCAATAACGTATTCGACGTATATGCGCACCATTGATTCGACAAAACGACGAATATATCCGTCATGGTGGCGGCGTCCAATGCGATATCAACCTAAATGCATTTCTATTGATAGTGCGCTTAAATGGTTAAATACTTTAACAAAATTAAGATGTCAGAAAAATAATTAAACCCTTTAATTGTCGACAACATGGGAGTTATAACGTACGTTGTCAAAATCACCTTCGTTCTTTAGTTGACGTGTAAGTGTCACTGCCGTTCATAAAGTATAGCGTTCAAGGGGTTAATTTGCTATTTATGTTTTTGTCTGAGGATGTCAAACGCAAAGTTGAACCCTATATAAATGCATGTATAAATCTCATCCCTATATAAATCTCATTAGAGGCCATGACGGATATATACGTCGTTGGCTTCGGACCGTTGGTGCGCAATATAGGTACGTTGTTAGCGTCGAAAAGGTTAATAATACTCGAAAAGTCAGAGGACATGTATATTTCTCTTTGTTACGTTTCAGTAAACATGTCCAAAATAAGGGGGATAATGGTCACATTAAACTGCCACGTTCTAAAAGGGCGTAGGTACATTGAAAGGATGAATAAGATTACCACTATTGGTAACATGTTCAATTAAAAGTTAAAATTATACTGTATCAGTGTCACCTGCAACAGTGACAGTTCCGGTTTTCAGGGGTTCTACCCGAAACACCCGAAGATCGAAGTTCATTATATTTCCTTCTCTATCACACCAATAAGCAAATGTTATAGAGATAATAATAATATAATAATAATAATATAATATTGGGTGACAATCTTACACAAATCGACCTAGTCCCAAACTAAGCAAAGCTTGTACTATGGGTACTAGACGACGATATACATACTTATATAGATAAATACATACTTAAATACATAGAAAACATCCAAGACCCAAGAACAAATATCCGTGAAAAATGCACAAATAAATGCCCTGGCCGAGATTCGAACCCGAGACCTCTAGCTTCGGAGGCAGAGTCACTACCAACTAGGCTAAACAGGTCTAGGATAGATATAACGAAAGATTTTAACCCAGTTACTTCACTTGACAAAATAGACCTCACAACTGTCATGCCAAAACCACACGATGGGCTATGATGGGCCACGTACAAGACGCAGTTATGCGGTGGAACGAGATGCAAATATGTTTTTTTATGATTGACTGACTGGCGATTGGCCTTAGTCTCACCTGATGGAAAGCGATGGCCTTTAATGCATAACTGCGACCTATAAGTTGGCCCATAATGGCCCATTGTGTGGTTCCGGCATCAAATGTTAATACCAATATTGCCCATGTCGCATGCATTTTTTTTTCTAGATTACATAGAATAGGTTATGAGGATAATTAGAGTATTTCTAAAGAGATCTTATACGAGTACGAGTTCCACGAAGGGGAACGGAAAAGCTCTTACCCACCTAAATTGAGAATTTGTCTTAAACGGCTGGCGCCTTATCATAAACAACCTCATTAATTTGGGCGGGTATGACGTGGACATGATAATGAACCAAATAAAAAAGTGGAACTATGACAAAGACTACAAATGATGTATCTCTCTCTGTCGCTCTTATTCCATTTAGTACATGACCTCGGTAGTGGTATTATTATTTGAAAATTTCTCAGGGGTACTCTAAGGGAGGGTAGGATAGGAGTCATATCACAGAACATTCTTAATTGCGGAACTATGACAAAGACAACAAATGATATATCCCTCACAGTCGCTCTTATTCAATTTAGTAAGTATATGATATGATCATATCGCTCGCTAACGGTATTATTATTAGACGTCTTCTCTGGGGTACTCTGAGTTGGCGTACCTTATTAGAGCCTTATTTAGACAAGAGACGCCATCAGCGCACATTACCGAACAAAATATTTTGTAAATTGGGGGAGGTAACACACACATAAAAAACCACACATACAAAATATTTTCCTATTACTACGCACCATTACACTGAAACAATCAACGCACACACATTCAAAACACTAAAATTATCTGATTATTGTCAGTTGGCCAAATTGACTGAAGTTGCTAAGATGCATATTTTTCATAGAAATTCTCATAGTTAGTAGGTATATCTTATTTCTTGAAATAAGGCTGACATTTACTGTAAATTTGACGACTAGCCACGGCTAAAAAAAACACGATGATCAAGCACGAATTTTTTTAAATCGACTTTGTAATCGACCTTCCGAATACGCATATTCTATCCCGTGGCTTCGCTTGCATTCTTCGTAGTACGTCGACGCGGCGAAGCCGCGCGGGTAACTAGTAATAATAAATACTCGTAGTTATAGAATTTTGCCCAAAAAACGATTCCTGAAAAATTATTGTATCTCATTATGTCGTGCGCGGAAAACAAACTAAATGTGTCTTTTATACGGGGAACATATTGGTTTACAGAATCCAGGCATCCCCTTGAGGTAGATTTAAAATATATCTCATTATGTCGTGCGCGGAAAACAAACTAAATGTGTCTTTTATACGGGGAACATATTGGTTTACAGAATCCAGGCATCCCCTTGAGGTAGATTTAAAATATTTAAATACGTGTCGGGCTTTGTTTCTAAAATAAATATGCATGTTTCTCTTTACTGATACCAATAAGAAAGATACGCACGTGAAAACGATTGGAGCTCACGTCTGGTTAGATAACGGTGATACGAGTGTGATGACGCTACCGTACAGATTACATTCCTGGGGACATCTCGCGATAACGATGTTGTAAACAAATAAATGTGCTCCATTCATTGTTTGACTCATTACGGAGATAGTTGTATTGGTTTGATAGTGTTTATAAAGTCTTTGTTTTATCAGGGGGCCAATGATGGGGTCATTACTTATTTAATTAGGTACCCAAGTACCTACATACAGGTAAATTACTTTCGACACGTTTTTGCATGTGACAGAGGTCACAACTACAAATGCAAAAACGTCTCGTAAGTAATTTACCTGTAAATTCGAGTATACGCGTCTCCTTTAATAAAGTAAAAAATGATAATAATGATTATGACTAAGCTGCTACTTATTATCGCGGAAAAATGGTGCTCAGCACGTCTTGGTCAAGACGGCGCGCGAGCAATGTCGCTGCGAGATAATAAACTACATTACGTTTCTGTGTGTACTAACTAAAAACGGACTAGCTGTGCTGGCAGGTACTTGTCAAAATACGTAGGTATTAACCTAGTATGAGAATTGTATTTTTTACTTGTTTCTAAAATTAATTTACAAAAAGCCTTATTGCATAGATACGCCTATGGCCTAACATCTCTAGCCGTGTTGAAAAATTGACATGGCTGCAAGTGCAGTACCGTGTGCAATTCTAGTCGTATCTGGTCAGTATACTGTGACAGCGACACACGGTAACCCTTGCCATGTTGACACGGCCGCAAGTGCAATAATGGGTTTACTTCAGCACAAGCATTTTTAATGTCTTTGACATCCATGACAATTCTTGCAATCATTACTCAAAGAGTACATCTATACGTCTGTCAAATTAAACCAACTTGACAGAACTGGTTTACCACGAGGCAGCCTGACCCACTGTTCGAATCACACTTCGATAATACTAGTTATAGGGTGCCTTTCCACCAGAGATTTGTTATGTAGCTATAATGCGAGGATGTGTAAGCTACGCTATGAAAACCTGTTTCCACCAGTGCTATGCTATGTGGACCAATGAATATGATTGGTGGATTCAACCGCATCCATAGCAACGTAGCATCGCATATCTCTGGTGACAAGGAACCCTTAGGCTGGGACGAGTGGCATGGGTACTAACAGAAACCGCCCAGTAGTAGGGTTAAAGACCAAAAATGATGACGATGATTAATTTAAATCTTTTCTCCTTCCAGACCTTCACAGCATGGTGCAACAGCCATCTCCGCAAAGCCGGCACCGGCATCGAAAACATCGAGGACGACTTCCGCAATGGCTTAAAGCTGATGCTGCTGCTCGAAGTGATCTCAGGAGAGACCCTGCCCAAGCCCGACCGCGGCAAGATGAGGTTCCACAAGATCGCCAATGTTAACAAGGCGCTGGACTTCATCGCTTCCAAAGGTACATCATCCTACCTTCTTTAGGCACTGGTCCCACCGCCGGCGACGAGCGATAAACGAGTAGAATTTAATACTAGAACGAGTGGGCGAGCGGGCGAGAAGCGAGTGTTTTTGTATGAGCTTATCGCTTACTCGCCGGCGGTGGGACCAGTGCCATAGGGCGTTCTAGTCTCTTCATCTTGGTGTTTTGCCGGTTCCATCCTAATGCGGCTGTTCGATGTGGTCTCGGGACAGACCCTGCCCAAGCCCGACCGCGGCAAGATGAGGTTCCATAAGATCGCCAATATCAATAAGGTGACAGACTTCAACTTCATCGTTTCAATTAAAGGTACAGACAAGATATAACGTGAAGTGTCGTAAAATATCTTTGACTATGGAATTCAATGGACCGGGCGTATTGTTCTATTTGTACCAAAGCTACTGAGGCTCAAAATCGCCATGTTATGTTCCCCGGTACGTCAATCATACGTCAATTGAGCAGTACACGACCTGTCAGTGAGTGGAATAGAAATTGAGAAGTTATAAAATAAACAGTGTTATTAAAATAAAAACCGCACAAGACTTTAAAGGAATGTGAAGTTAAATGCTGCGATCATGCCTGAGTGTAGCATAACAGGATGTGGCTTAAGACAAAGCCAGAAACAGAAAAGTTTGTCGTTGCATAGCTTTGTTATTATATTACGCAAACGGTTAGAACTCACGTATAAAGAACGAAAGTTTAAATTCAAGTAGCTTTGTTATGTTTTTCTATTGAAATATTGGATGATTTCAGCATTGTCGAGAACAATAAGGCACATGTATCATAGCATAATTAGTGTACAGATTAAGATAATTTATATTTTGTAGTGGGATTTAGCTTTATTTTCAATATTTTCGTACTAAAAGTTACCCTGAAGCAGTAGCTAGGGTTGTTCCTGAATATATCGATAATGAATTGTGATGACTTACTATACCTACTCATTGATTCGGTGATTTATATTTTAAAAGGTTGCCAAGAACTGAATTTCAGAAGAAAATATGGTTAGACGCTATTGGAATTGAGAATGAAACTAGTGGTAGTTGTTTGAATTGAAAAATAAAGACCTGTGTAAATTATTAATATAAAAATATCCTAATCTCACGTTGTTTCAATAGTAACCTTTTAATATACCTAATTTGTGGTTATCTCTTGGTTATTTCTCCCCTAATCTGTGGTGGTGGTGAAATGATAAGACGAAATAACATCTCTACAAAGTATATAGTATTATTAGCATATTCCAAAACTAAACTAATGGGATACATCCAGCATACTTGAGTAGGTGTCTCGTAGGTTTTTATTATTGGTGACGGGCAGATCTATTTATGCTACATGCCGTTATTGACTGCATGTAATTAATACACGATATTTAGCGAAATAGTAAAGAAACTCTTTACTAGTAACTTTAATCATGAAATCCCGTAAAGTAAATGCCTGTTTCATAGAATCATTAAAGAAAACTGCATAGAAAAGAGGTCACTATTATTCATATATACCTAATAACATCCTAGGAAACAAATACGTTCTAAGATCTGTCTATAATATCGATAAAAAGGTTGATTATCGGGACAGTGCTATATCCGCCATGTTTAGTTCCAATATGGCCGCAAAATGGACACGCTCGTAATGTTGACAGTTCGCGTCCAGAGTTTCCATAGTCAAAGTAAAATATACCTTTTTCTACTCCAAGATTATAATCTGTCAATTAAATGCCTGACAACAGTATTAAAGAAAGTCCTTACCATAGACGAGTAATTTTTTTTTTTTATATGGCAGTCGTCCTACGACATTTTTGCCAGCACACGTCACTGAAATTAACGAGAGCAAGGTGTTGGTAAAGACTCAAGTTTTTGGTGTCTCGAAATCAAAAACTCTACTCATATTTACGGGACTCCAAGCTTAAAGACTACCGAGTCTTTTGAGTCATGAGTCGAGTCCTTTTCCGAGTCTTATCGAGTCTTGTAGTCACAACTCGAGCCTTAGAAAAGACTCGAACGATCTTATCTTTTATTTTATTTTTCTTTAGGCGTGCCTTAAAGTACTTGAATCTAATAGCAAAGACTCACTTTTGAAGTTTTTATACAAAGAACTGATTTCTACAGTACCTACTTCACTGAGTAGGCCGTTTCTACAAGTACAGTTGAGTTCTAATCATAATGATTAATGAGTACTTGGTAAACAAAACTCTCAAGTCTCTATAGAAGACTCGAGTCTTTTTAGAGGACTCGAGTTTGTACAAAACACTCAAGCTTCGATTAGTCTAAAAAACTAAGTCGAGCCTTCGGAATGAAGACTCCAAAGACTCAAGTCTTTACCAACACTAAGTCATTAATATGACTGGTGAGAGTATCAAAATAGATTTCCATGCTTCTTTATACAACTATTTTAATTTTTAAAGGAGGCACACGTCTATGTCCTCTCTGCCACCATATCGATTTTTTATTTATACTCGTATCCAATTATTTTGCTGTTTTATAAAAAAATATTGTATGCAACGTTACATTATTAGATCTTATCCTTATTATGCAACTGTGGCATAAAATACTATTGTGTCTTTTCAACAAAAGAGGATGAATAGTTAATTAAGTAACTGTGTGTAAAACTCGTGAAAAAAAGAAAACATTCGTCTAATAATAATGAACCATTTTTGTAAAGATTCGGGAAAAGTATAAATGTTTTAGCAATAAACAAATATAGCATCGTCTGGCAAACTTTCCAAGAAACAACTACATATATCATCTGCGGGAATAAGTAGTGCTTACTTAACAATTATATGAACCAGTTAGCGTCATAAGTTCATAACCTCAGCATAAGGCCGCTGCATATTTCGACTGAATAGTAACAGGAAAATAAACATAATTAACTGAAACAAATACAATTTGCCGCTGTAATTAAACATGATTGCTACCATTAAATACGATCCTAATACTCACTCGCGTTACTCCATTCATTGATGAGAAGCTTTCGACGAAGGTTATTACCTAAGCAACACTACACTATACTTCGTTGAACTAGTAAAGTCATGCTTTTTAATTTGTGACCCAATTCGCTAATATTTATATCGTTTTACAGGACTTTTAGTCTGTCAGCCTTAAAGGGGTCCAAAATTAAAGCTCGTGACTGTACCAGTGGACTACAAAAAATATGTATCCAATTACGAGTATGTATTTACGAAACCTTAAATTTTTCACATTTAAGAATTAAAAAATGGATGACAAAAGTACTCTGTGAAATGCATACACATTTTTCAAGTTTTTTAAATAGAAACGGTTGCATCGTTCTTTGCTTCGTTTGATTGTAGAACAAATTCTTTTTTTATTTTGTACGTAGTCTATAATAAAAAGTACGCAGCGACGAGCGACGCTCTGAGGCTTTATTTATTACCACCCAGAGTGTGTGAAAATCAAGGCTAGAAAACAAGAAGATTTTGCCATCGTAACGGACAAAAATACTTTCTTACGCCTGTAGTTAAGTCAAAACTATTTTCAAATTTCAGGCGTAAAGTTGGTATCGATCGGCGCTGAAGAAATCGTCGACGGCAACTTAAAGATGACGCTGGGTATGATCTGGACGATTATCCTGCGATTCGCCATCCAGGATATCTCAGTCGAAGAAATGACCGCCAAGGTACGTCGACAATCGTCATTATTTTTATTAAAGAGTTTATTACTTGTCTAGTCACATTCTATCTGATAGTGGTTAACAACAAATGAAGTATTTTTTTTTGGCTGAAGCCTAATTAAATTATACCTTCTATTGAATGAAAATCATGGAGTAAATTTCCATTGTATCCTTATTGACTTCTTTTTATTCTCACAAACGGCGTAATATGCCCTCAATTCAATACAAACAAAAGCCCGACCACTAATCGTTTCTTTGACTCATCATAAAATATTCTCAATTACAGGAAGGTCTCCTCCTTTGGTGCCAACGCAAGACAGCCCCATACAAGAACGTGAACGTACAGAACTTCCACCTGTCGTTCAAGGACGGCCTGGCCTTCTGCGCGCTCATCCACAGGCACAGGCCCGACTTGATCGACTACAGCAAGCTGTCGAAGGACAATCCGCTTGAGAACTTGAATACGGCGTTCGATGTCGCCGAGAAGTATCTCGACATCCCGCGCATGTTGGACCCTGATGGTGAGTTACCAACCGACAGACCTTTTAAACGTTCTAAGTCTCCAGCTATGCTATTTACAATTTGTTTCACCTCTCACCCCAAGTACAACTTTGCGAGGCGATTCGCAGTAACATCGCAATCTGACTTGCAATGGTTGGCCTGAGAGGGTTGAAACGTTGTGAATAAAGCGGGATTCATACTTATTTGACGTGATGCTCTCTGATGTGCTCTGACGCCTGACACATACTTCTTGGTATTGAATGTGAATTTAACAGTACAAAATATGTCACATGACTATCATTCTATCACATCACGACACGTCATATCAGACATAATGTGGCCAAAAATCGTAGCACAATGTATGAAACCCGAATCAAATTTGGGCCCAATTATCTGCCGCTTAGTATATAATGGTTGTGGAAGGAATATGACTCGATAGTCCAATATTTGAGGCACTGTCTCATGAAGAAGTGTTGTTTAGTTCCCAGCATCAATCACATTGGAGTATTTCTACTATGTTTCAATCTTGAATCAAGTTAAAGGACTACCCCCGTACTCGAAACATAAAATAAAATTGAAACTTGATAATGTTTTGTTCTTACACGAGGCTCAGCAGTTTAACAGGTTCCGTCTTTTCTTCCATTATAATTCTTTTCTATGGAATATAAATAAATAAATAAGAAAACATAATTTCATAGATATTATTAGAAAGTCATAAAAAACCTAACATGCGATAGTATGTATGTACTCGCATGATAAGCGAAAGCTGAAAGTTTAAATGCAGGTTGCACATTTAATTTTATGGACTATTACATAAATCTCACATTTATGCTGGGTATTGCAGACCTTATTAACACACCAAAGCCGGACGAGCGCGCCATTATGACCTATGTGTCATGTTACTACCACGCCTTCCAAGGCGCGCAACAGGTATAAAACATGGCCGAAGCTGCCTGTACCCCAGTTTGACTGAGCCCTTAACGCCTTTGTGTGTCACTTATAGCATGATTCAGTACGCTCTTTGTTTGGAACAGTTACGGAGCCGTTTTAGGAAAGTATACGGGGTATCTCTAAACCGCGGTGACCGGTGACTCACAGCGGCAATATTTTTGGGAACCGTTAACGGTTATGAGATGTCCTTTACCTCCTGTCCTGTTCAAGGATATGAATTTCGATAGCGATAGTATGTACAAAAAAACCTGACCTATAATTTTGACAGCTACGTATGTTTTGTTATCGACTTTGAATCCTTAAATTTACATAACAAAGTAACAATACAGTTATCTACTTAATGACGTGTCAATAGGAATGGTTTACAATAAATAGTTCACACCGACCTTATCTCTGAGTAAATAAAAAAGCAATCCTTTATGTATCCTGTTCCAACAATGAAACAGCGTTTGATGTTGTTGAATATCGTGTTTATGTATTAATGATTGTTAAGCTTTGTTAATAACAACGATGCATAATGCTTTCGTTTCGACGGACGGCTGATGTTGACACGGCTTGTTGAAATGTAAGCATTGACACACTTTAACTGCTTAAATGCCTATTCTTGATACCTCTTTGATTTTTGGTTTAGTAAACATTCGATGCATCCTACGGCATGGCACAGAAAACGTAATATTCAGTCAACGTTTGTGGGTTGGCTAATGATACACAAGGAATGTTCGATTAGTAATACGTGTTATTAAACACCATAAGAACGCTCACACTAGAAATTAAATAGATTATAATGACTGAACACATCAGCTGAGTTGGAAACGGCAATTTTGGATCATGTCTTTTGGTCATGACCGTAGTCTGCAATCAGAGACAAAAGCATTCATTTTTCATTGAGTTATACCTATTTTAATAAGGCTTCTTAATGGTGCTTCGTTCAATGCGCGAATAACTTACTACTTTGCGCTTAAATGTGTATAATCGCAAATGAAGCCAAGGCATTCTGGCCTATATTCCTTAGCAGTTAAAGTGCAATTTATAACTTGGCATCGCATGAAACTAACCCTTGTCGCGCGCGTGCCGCTTAGATCTACAGAACACCGCCATGCCCGACGAGCGAGCTGTCATGACCTACGTATCGTCCTACTACCATTGCTTCTCTGGTGCGCAAAAGGTTTGTTTCTTAATCTCTTTTGTACAGTCGAGGAATGAAAATGTTCGTCACTTTTCAACTCTATTTTAATGCCGTTAAGGCGAAAAGTGACGAAAATTGTCATTCCGCGACTATACTTATAGATTAATCATTTGATCATAGTCTGGTCAGCCAACCGAAAGAACTGAAAACATACAAACTTCAAATATATTTGGCAAAAAGAAAGATGAGTAGGTGAGGTATGAGATACCACAGTAGTCTGACCCGACTTTACTCGCAACTATGAAAATATAAACCTTTTTTAGAACTAGGTTGAAAACTATAAAGTCACAGTCACATTTGCGAGAGAGTAATAGTGGACCTTTTTCAAACTTGATCTCCATTATATCTTGAGATTATATTTATAATGAAATGGTGTTGGTTAATGCGCGCTCTACTTAATATCTGAAGTGCCAGCGCAACAACCAATGACGACCGATTTAACCTAGTGGTTAGAGACCCTGCCTACGAAGTTAAGGATCATGGGTTCGACTCCCGGTGAAAGCAAGAGCATGTGTCTTGGATATGTAGATATATGTATATCACCGAGACAATGCGTAGTACCCTTAACACAAGCCTTAATGAGCTTATTATTAGGTCCCCTAATATTTTTTTATTAATTTAATGAAATCCCGTTAAGCACGTGAGTTCTAGAATTGAGCTGTAAGTGTGGTCAGAATAAGCGCCAAAATACCTTGTACTCGCAGATCTGTACGTGAACTTATAAAACCTACCTGAATTATGACATTTGATCAAACATTTATTGCTTACCCACTGATTACGTACTGTCAATCATATTAGATATTTCTCTATAGTAATACGCCAAGCTAAAATTTAATATCACCTTAAATGTAGAATCTAACGAATTTCCTCAATAATTGCAGGCTGAAACGGCCGCGAACCGCATCTGCAAGGTTCTCAAAGTCAACCAGGAGAACGAACGCCTCATGGAGGAGTACGAACGTCTTGCCAGCGACGTAAGTTTTCCCTCTGCAAATTGCATTGAGTGTGGATCTGTTGAAGACGTAATACATGTACTGATGGAGAGTGTTCGGAGCGAGGCTATGAGAGCTGCCTGGTTCGAGAGGAATCGGACATCAGGATTCCTGAATAGTATTATGTCTGTTCCTATATCAGATGAAGCCGAGATTTTGTACAAATTAACAGAGGTAGCTTTAATTTTGTTGGCTTTACGGGGCGGTATGTTTGCCTGGCGATAAGCCCAATTTATCATTTTAAAAAAGTTTATTTTTTATATAAGGACGGTGGCAAACGAAGTTATAGCCTGCCAGATAGTCAGCAGACACCGCAGCATATGAACGCTTGCAATTACGATTTGATACCGAGATAAGATCATACAATTTTAGCGTTTTGTCTCAGATTATTCCTTTTTCTACGGTGTTGAATCCGACTTAACTCCGTTAGATGTATCTTCATTATTTAGTAAATACGTAACTGTATCGATGAGTTATGTGAGTTCAGCGACATCTAATACACTCGCATTGAGGTAGAAATATTGTACAGTCAAGAGCAATTATAATTTAACACTTTGCAACGTATTCCATTGAAATGCGGTGAAAAACTGTTTAACTGTGTTTCTGCTGTTGACTATACATACATACCTAAATATTGAATGATTCAAAATATTAAGTTAGTTAGTTAAAAATAAAAAGTATACTAAACATCAACATTTACACAGCTTTTGACAAAGATAGGTTGTGCAATGAGCTCTCTGCCGAGGTTTTCCCGAGGGACTACAGTATGGGATTCTTCAAGAAAGGAGTGTATAAAAAATTTAAAGGGTCGCCAACGCGCATGTGACACCCCTGGAGTTGCAGACGTCCATAGGCTGCGGTGACCGCTTAGCATCAGGCGGGCCGTATGCTTGTTTGCCACCGATGTGGTATATTATAAAAGAATAGATAAAAAGAACAATTAACTATAATTAAACAGGACGGACAATAAGAATTGTATTTATATATTCACAGCTTCTGGAATGGATCCGGCGCACCATGCCGTGGCTGAACAGCCGCCAGACAGACAACTCGCTCGCCGGCTGCCAGAAGAAGCTGGAGGACTATCGTACTTACAGGTATGCTTATAATAATTTGAGTTGCATCAAATTAGACTATTGAAAAAGCGACTTTACTGTCCGTGCAAGATTCAAAATCTAATGACTGTATTATGTAATGTCGGACAAATAATTTCAACTATAACACCTTAGTATGAATAGTATGTTTACCCTTTCCCATTGCCCTGGGCGCTTAAATTACCGTCCTTTCTACCTCTTTGACTTCTATACTTGTGGCTGCATAGATAACTTTAAATTAACTATTGTCATGAATACCTAAGAGGAAGGAACAGCTGAACATTTTACCTCACATACATACGTAGTGTTATAGTTAACATCTTCACTGTACGATTAAGGAAGATGAAATATAGAACGAATGAGGGTTAAATAGATTTTCTAGGTTTTCTTTTAAGTTAATCATCTTGAGTCTAAAAGTACAGTCTGGTTTTCCTCGCAATCAAAACAATTAAATAAACGTATTTTCTATATATCTCTAATCTTTGTAGCACATTTAAATTAGACTTAGCAACTGTACGAATGTACTGTTAAAGCAGCTTCTAAATAGCACAAATTTTAGTATCTGCTTTCTATCGCTATCATACTCACTCTTGTAGCTGACAGTATATTTTCGTCAAAAGCGAGTGACATTAAGAAAATAGAAGCACTACTGTAGTCTCATATCACATTATACTTCTACAAATGCAGCCTAGTTTAAAAGTAGTTTCGTGTTCCAGACGCAAGCACAAGCCGCCCCGCGTAGAACAGAAGGCCAAGCTTGAGACCAACTTCAACACCCTGCAGACCAAGCTGCGCCTGAGCAACCGCCCCGCCTACATGCCTACTGAGGGCAAGATGGTTTCTGTACGTACATTTCTTTATTTTACTAATGGACGATCCACACCGAACGGTTAGAGTCGGCGCGACAGTAAAGTCACTGTTTGAACGGACTTACTTGATACAACTCGGCCAGTTCAAAAGATTTTAAGTAAGAGTATATTAACAGTTTTCGATTGGGAAGATATATGTATATGTGGGATACATTTGAAAGCAGTTTTGCCTTGAAACATGAAAAAAATTACCACAGGGTTAGGGACGATTTACACCAAACGGTCGGAGTCGGCGCGCACGCCACTAGAGTCAAAGGAATTCGAACCCTCCATACCATAGAAGTTAGATTTCATATTTGAATGGGCTCCCGCCAGCTCTGCCGCTGCCGTTTGGATACGAATTCTAGCTTCTGTATGCAGGGTTCGAATTCCTTTGACTCTGGTGGCGTGCGCGCCGACTCCGACCGTTTGGTGTGAATTGCGCATAACCCTGTGGCAATTTTTTTCATGTTTCAAAGCAAAATTGCTTTCAAATGTATCCCACATTTGAAAGCAATTTCGCTTTGAAACATGAAATTTTGCTATGAAACATATATCTTCCCAATCGAAAACTTTTAGTATACTCGTACTTAAAATCTTTTGAACTGGCCGAGTTGTCTCTATTAAGTCCGTTCAAACAGCGACTTTACTGTCGACGTAAGAAGATTCAAAGTTTAATGGCCTAAATAATATCCGAGTAGCTTAATCTCGTAAGTTAAATGATTAACCCTTATTATGTAAAGTAGAAGGTACTTGTTAATCTCAGCCTTAAGTTCCGCCTCGGTGGTCGACAGAGTGACTGTTCAAAAGTAATTTCAGGTAGTCGTGCAATATTATCCAAAAGGACAAGGGCTCAAAATGATTTGACACAATTCTTTTTGAAAAGTTTGCTCTAACTTGTGTGTTAGATATTTTTAAGCCGTTTGTTGTTTCAGATATGCAGGTAATTAATCAGTGCCGGATTAAGGGAGGTATTCCACTCATCCAATATCTTTGTCCAATATACATTTAATCAAAGAAATTGGATGATTTCATCCAACTTGGATGGGACCCCGACATTTGATCAAAGATTCTGATGACAGTTAAATCAATATGGCTACGCATGAAAACCAATATTTTGTATATTGGATAGTGGAATACCTGCCGTAAACCCATACAATATCTTTGATCAAAGAAATTGGATGATTTCATCAAACTTGGATGGGACCCCGCCATTTGATCAAAAATTCCGATGACAGTTAAATCAATATGGCTACGCATGAAAAAAAATTAAACTTGGACAAAGATATTGGATGAGTGGAATGGGCCTACGTCCTACGTCCAAAGAACTTTGATCAAAGATTTGACAAAGAAATTGGGCAAAGATATTGGACGAGTGGAATACCACCCTAAGACATTTTAATGCCCTATGCAATTTTAGTCCATGGTGGTTGTCCAACACAACTTTTTGGTCTGAAAATTTGGTGCCCCCCTAGACGAGGCGCCCTAAGCAACTGCTTACTTGCTTATTGGTTAATCCGGCACTGTGACTAGAGACTGATCTAGAGAACTAAGGGTCAATTTTGAAGGCAATTTCAAAACATAACCATTATCTATAATATTTCAAGTTATTATATCTTATGATCTTGCTTTCAGGACATCGCGGGAGCATGGAAGGGCCTGGAGATTGCAGAGAAGGCCTTCGAGGAGTGGCTGCTCAGCGAGATGATGCGCCTCGAGAGGCTCGAGTACCTCGCGCAGAAGTTCAAGCACAAAGCCGACATCCACGAGGACTGGACCAGAGGTGAGACCACAAACTAATGAATAGTACAAATAAATTAATTACTTTATGGCCAAACCAGAGCGCTCTCCTTATATTAATGATGTTACCTAACTGTACGAGTACATGCCACGGTTTCAAAAATTGTTACTCTAATGAGACAATGTTTCGTTTGTGCATATTTATTTTTTGCATTATCACCTATTTTTCCATAATTTTTATAAACATACCTAACCAGATGTGTTATATACAATACTATCTTATGGAATAGTCAATTACTTTCAGAATAATTCTATCGGAAGAGTTATCTGCATCGACATGCTCCCATTTATTGTATCGAGAGTGTAGAGACTGGCATTTTCATGGCACGGATATTGCGTAGCGTACCCTCCAATAATATTCGTATATTACGAAAGAGGAATTTAGTCTCGAAAATATCGTTTCTCAGAAAATACCAACACACAAGAGTTGACACGACAAGATGAAGCTGACAAGTGTTTTCCATTGTCTATGTCGATGTTGCAATCAGCCGTATTATTGCCCGCATTCTAGTCTAACCATCTTGCGGCCGCTGCTGCCAAGTAGGTCACCCGTGCAATTAGTAAAGAGAACGAATTACTGTCTCATATAAGAGTGAGTGAAAATTGAGCAATCTTATTATAAAATATGTCATGATGAATTTGCTGCACAACTATATACAGGGTGGAAAGATCGAATGCCACATGGATGGCAACTACCTTAAATATTGGAAATAGAACATTCTGTGTAAATGAGACTTTCTTTTAGTTTTAAAAACAATAAATTCTGCATTTATGGATTTATTTTAAAATCGCTGGTATCTTTTAATTTTCTATTGGGAGATATAATTTTTGATATCTCATATCTTTTTACGATTTTGATAAATTTTAATACCTAATTTGTAATTTATTGCGATATTTTGATAGTTTACTATCCGTAGTAACACCATGCTATACATTTTAATATGTGGCAAGTACCCAATGGCTTATCATATCATATCTCCATTAGGTAGATTCCGTTTCTTCTGATTGCCGTTTGGAATCAATGCCGCACCAGAAGTATTTCATTGAGTCTGCCTTGCTCACACATTCATCATATGAGACGATGGACTTGGACGTCGACTGTTGGACATAGGCCTCCCCTAAAGAATGCCAGTACGTGGTCGCCACTCGAGAACCTTTCCGCCCCAACAGTATGTGTTCTTCGTGCAATGAGTTTCTTCGTGTAAATCGTGTAAGTTTAGCGATTCGGAGGCAGGCGGGATGACATATGGCACTGAAATGTGGTCACTTACTACGGGCCTTATAAAGTCACCCAAAGACCAATGGAGAGGGCTACGCTGGGAGTATCTCTGCGTGATCGCATCAAAAAAGAGGCCATCCGCAATAGAATCAAAGTAACCTTATTCAAAGTCACATTATTAGAGTATAAACTGTTCCTCAGGCAAGGAGGAGATGCTGCAGTCCCAGGACTTCAGGCAGTGCAAGCTGCAGGACATCAAGGCGCTGAAGAAGAAGCACGAGGCGTTCGAGTCCGACCTCGCCGCGCACCAAGACCGCGTGGAGCAGATCGCCGCAATCGCGCAGGAACTCAAGTACTCATCTACTTTAATCTCTCATCTTTAGACCAGCATTTCCCAAACTATGGGTTGCGAGCAAATATTGGATTTGAGATAATTCTGTATTGATACATATTCCGTAGTGGCACTCAAGAGGCGAGTCACAAATTTACTTATTTTTTGTTAGCTGAGTGTCTGTTCAACATTGGAAATCACTGCTTTAGACTAGCTCTTTTTCATGATTCAAATTATTTTGTTGCCTGATGAATATAATAAATAAAATATAAAGCTTTTTTTGATCGGTGCTAGAGTAAAACTTACATCAAACTGAATATCGCACCAGTGTGTTTTCGCTGACATCGACTTAAACATATACACATCATATACGTAGAAACTCACACATTGAAACAGTGACTACCAGGGGATGGCCGTTCCTTTTCTAATTGGTTTAGTAGATCGAACGTACTTAATGTGAGAAGTCGCCGAAAGCGTACTTGCGCGCACCCAATATCGGCATCCATCCGATTGTTTTCTGCATAATAGGTACATTCTCGGCGAACAGTATACGAAGATATCATTCAACCGAATTGCAGTCTAGCCTAGCTAGCCCGATAGCTTATACTGTCACGTTATATGACCGAAATGTCAAATCACGTCATAAACCGTGACGGTATAAGCTATCGTGCTAGCTAGGCTGTATAACAAAAAATCGTTAGCGAATTCGATAAGGAAATCTCAATGGCAAAATACTCACAGAAGTGTTCAGTCTTTTTGTTTTCCTTCTTCCTCCATGGTGATTGTGTGATGTTGTGTATCGTGCAGCACCCTGGAATACCACGAGGTGGCGTCGGTGAACGCGCGCTGCCAGCGCATCTGCTCGCAGTGGGACCGGCTGGGCGCGCTGACGCAGCGCCGGCGGCAGGCGCTGGACGACGCCGAGCGCGTGCTGGAGCAGATCGACCTGCTGCACCTCGAGTTCGCCAAGCGCGCCGCGCCCTTCAACAACTGGTGAGTAGACGTGTGCGCCGATCAAAAAATGATCGGCGGCGGCGGCGATTTCGGCGTAAAATCAGCGTGAAGGTTTCGTTAATAAAATGCAAATTTATTTGATTTACTTATTAAAATCGACATCAATGCAATGCAATTGTATGTATACTTGATGCTAAAAATAACTGCGAGTAAAAACCTTAGAGTAGTCGGCGGTTAAGAAGTCAATCCTGACACCTGTCATTTCCATACAGTTTATAACCTAAAAGTCACTTTGAGGTTATAAACTGTAGGGGAATGACAGGTGTCAGGATTGACTTCTTAACCGACGACCACCATAGTTATCATATTAAAGATTTATAAATCTTTATTACGATAACTAATTTGAATTCAACGACGGGTTTGTGGAAGCTATCCATAGCATTGGGTCTAAGCTCTTTAAGACCTAACGGACCAACTAGAGGGCTCTAACAGCACGAGGGGCTCATCAAAGAAAGGAGTAAAATGATTATACTGTCTTCAACCGATGCGACAATGATCTGCGCCAATTCAATATAAATCGTATTGAAGAAGCTATCGAGCAGATTAAGTTAAGAAGTTTTTTCAAGAGATCTGCCGCTACGTCGTTGAAATATATCCGGTCTCGGCTTTAATTATTGTACCGTAAAATGGGGTGAGTAGGGGTCAAAACTGAAATCAAAACCTCGATAACATTTTATTTTTAGATATGAGAACTGAATGCTGTATAAAGTAAGTGTTCCGGACGTTTGTATTTCAGTTTTTATTTTATTTTTGGTAGTTTCATTTCATAACTTTGACGATAAAGAGGAAAACCCACCTCACCCCGTAGTGCCTCGTATTTGGGGTAAGAGGGGTTTTCATACAAAGGTGATTTTGGAAGATTGTTGGATCGTTTTTTTTTTTATTATGCGTATTACTATAGCTCCATATTAAATTAGAATACATTATTTTTGTAGCAGTAGCCTTAAAATCCCTTCTCACCCCCCTCTCAAACCTTCTCTCCCCATTCATAACCCACCTCTCCCCGCGAAACCTACTCACCCCGTTTCACGGTATATATTTTATTAGAACCTTCTATGTGTGGTTTTCATATGGGCCAAAGTTACCCTCCACAGGGTCAAAGCAACCCGATTGAACGGTATCATAAAGCATGGTATGTTCGCAGGCTGGACGGCACCCGCGAGGACCTGGTGGACATGTTCATCGTGCACACGATCGAGGAGATCTCCGGCCTCATGGACGCGCACGCGCGCTTCAAGGCCACCCTCGGAGAGGCCGACAAGGAATACCAGGTACCATAAGTTACATATATCTACTACTCTAACTGTTCTGTATTGTTTGACAAAATAAACATTTGTAAATAATCAGTTTATAAATTATAATTCGACAAATCCACATTTCGTAAACGATTCACTTTAGAAATGCGTAAAATGAATAAAATATTTATGTGGCAAATGAATTGTTTGTTCAATTTGCTATTTGACAAAACGTCGATAAGCCGATAAAATTATCGCTTGATATAAACACCTAAGCTAATTTTGTATTAAGCAGTAACGTCTTCTAACACATTCGCTTAACCCCCCGTGAAATTGGGGGAGGCCTATGTCTAGCAGTGGACGTTCTTTGGCTGATGTGGTGGATGGTGATGTTCTTCTAATGAAAATTCTTAATCACAAATTTAATGAAAAAATAGTGCTCCGAGCAGAATTCCTCACGGAACAATCAAGCTAGGGCACGAAGCGCTTCACTAGTTCCCTCTTACAAAGCCTTAAGGAGGCGTACAGCGACATCCACCTAGAAGACTGAGGCGACTATTAACGGCCCCAACGTCTCAAATTACATTGAGAAATCGTCAGCAACGATGCAACATCCCATATTAAACTAATTTTGTATTAAGCGTAACGTCTGCTAACTAAAAATTTAATTTCAATGATTAACCCAAACGGTACCTCTTTTTGCTAAAGTCAAATACTTCGAATACTCTTTTTGCAAACATACGTGTATTTCCGTTTTGCAGGCGATAGTGAACCTGGTGCACCAGGTGGAGGCCATCGTGAAGCAGCACCAGATCCCCGGCGGACTCGAGAACCCCTACACCACGCTCACCGCACACGTACGTTATAATACAACACATTATCTTATCAATTCATCTTTTTTTATGTTTTTATTCATCCCCGCTTTACGTGGAGGGGAAGTACCCTTAAATATATATATATATTCTACGACTTTCTCAGATTTATTGATTTATATATGTGTCCTTACCAAATTGCAGCTTTCTGGTATTAACAATCACAGATCAAAGCCTCAGACAGACAGACGGACATTGCGAAACTATAAGGATTCCTAGTTGATTACGGAACTCTAAAAAGTAGTCATCAGTTTCTAATAGTTCTGTTGAAAGACCTGGGCAGGTATGACGGACTACCAGGTTGGATCGTACTACCGTTTAAAACCGGATATTTAAACGAGAAGTACAATAAAAAGGTTTTGTTTGAAATGCAGATTTAATAGCCAATTACGTTATAAATCACTCTTCTATAAAACGTTTAGGCAAAACAATAAATAACAATTCGCTGCTGCGTGCTGGGCCCATAACCTAATAAAGCACATATTTCTTGCACCGAATTTATTTGCGTCTATCAAATATATGTAAGATATATCTAATATAAACATTATCTGGTGGCCAGTGCAACACTATTTCAGTTTTTATTTATCTATATATTATCCATGTAATACCTGTTGTCTATTGCTTACAGTACAAGCTTTGTTAGGTCGACTTGTGTAAAGGTTTTTCTAAAGTTCGCCGGTTTGCCGCGGTCGGTAATGTAAACACCCCTTTAGATTGTCCAGAAATATTGATTAATGTTTAATATTTGCAGGAGCTGAACCGCAAGTGGTCGGACGTGCGGCAACTAGTCCCCCAGCGCGACGGCACGCTGGCGGCGGAGCTCCGCAAGCAGCAGAACAACGAGACGCTGCGCCGCCAGTTCGCGGAGAAGGCCAACGCCGTCGGGCCCTGGATCGAGCGCCAGATGGACGCCGTCACCGCCATCGGCATGGGCCTGCAGGTACACTACATCGCCCGACCCTTCCTATATCAGTGCGACGACACGCTGACGATGGATCTGCGCAAGTAGCAAATCAACGACATGTTGTTCGAACCAAAAAGGAGAATGACATTTGTTTTTGGGTTCAGAGCGAAAAATTTGCTATGGGAAGCCGAGAGCGGAAGAGAGATTAGCATTTGCTTTGCAAGGCAGTGTTTGCTCTCTTGCGTCTTTCTTGTGAATGTGGGGGGTTGGGGAGAAGAAGAAGGGGAAAGGGACCGCGTTAGAATGCGGCATTAGAATAGACTTCTGCCCTCATGTTAGCTTGTAAGAAGAAGAAGAAGGCTCGAGGGCCTTTTGCTGCGCTCTAATGGGACGCTTCGGGCGTGCTTTACCAATCACTTCTATTGTGAGATAGTATAGCCATATCGAATGCCTGAGCAACCTGATTTTCCCGCAGCTCGGCTTCGGCTTCGCAAAAAATACTTATGGGGGTCATGCCTGGACACTCGGGCGAAGCTCCGCGCCTTCGATTCTCCGCCATTAAAATAACCGTTTTGTTGGCAGGGCTCGCTAGAAGACCAGCTCCGACGACTGAAGGAGTACGAAGCTGGCGTGTACGCGTACAAACCGCACATCGAGGAACTCGAGCGCATCCACCAAGCCGTACAGGAAGGCATGATCTTCGAGAACAGGTACTTTAAACTATGGTCTATACCTTGAATTTAAACTTTCGTGAGTCATCATCATCATATCAGCCGAAGAACTGCTGGACATAGGCCTCCCCCAATGAGTGCTACAATGACCGATCCTGCGCCACCCGTATCCAGCGGACTCCTGCTACCTTTACCAGGTCATCAGTCCACCTTGTGGGGGGCCTACCCACGCTGCGCCTTCCGGTACGTGGTCGTCACTCGAGAACCTTTCCGCCCAACGGCCATTGGTTTTACGTGCAATGTGCCCCGCCTTCTCCCACTTGTGAGACCAGAGATTTGTGAACATATTAATTGAAAGGAAGACACCTCAATGGCGTGGACCGTCGTACGCATTGAAGATCGTCCTTCATTGTTCATATTTCTACTGTTCAAAAGCGTTGGCAGGGAAAAAGGGCATTAGTGCAGTTGGCGGCATCGGTTTTAACGATGTTCTGATACAAATGCAATTTAACAATCGTGTAAGCGATAAATGCGCAAGTATCCGTTTCCCTGAAGTGACATACCTCCATTCTTAATTTAGTAGTCTCCACCACAACCTTTCTAATTAAGGATGACTTACGTTACTGACATTGCCTTTTTTTCGTTTTGGCTTAGCAAATATTACCTATATGGTCCTACATTATCGGTTGTCACAGGTACTCACAATACACGATGGAAACTCTCCGCGTGGGCTGGGAACAACTGCTCACCTCCATCAACCGCACCATCAACGAGGTTGAAAACCAGATCCTCACTCGCGACTCCAAGGGCATCACACAGGAACAGCTCACAGAGTTCCGCGCCTCCTTCAACCACTTCGACAAGAACCGCACTGGTGAGTGAATATAGACTTTAAGTCGTAACAATACGATCCAAAATGTAATACAACGACATGGAGAACCAGAACCTCACTCGCGGCTCCAAGGGCATCACACAGGAACAGCTCACAGAGTTCCGCGCCTCCTTCAACCACTTCGACAAGAACCGCACTGGTGAGTGAATATAGACTTTAAGTCGTAACAATACGATCCAAAATGTAATACAACGACATGGAGAACCAGAACCTCACTCGCGGCTCCAAGGGCGTCACACATGAACAGCTCACCGAGTTCCGCGCCTCCTTCAACCACTTCGACAAGAACTGCACTGGTAAGTGAATATAGATTCTAAGACGTTACGACACGGTTCAAAATTTAATACAAGGAGGTGGAGAACCAGATCCTCACTCGCGACTCGAATGATCACACAGGAATAGCTCACCGAGCTCCGCGCCTTCGACAAATACTGAACAGGTGGATGAATATAGAATATAGACTCTATGTCGTAACGATACGGTTAAAAATGTCTCATTCTCATCGATTGTGAATGTGTGTTGTTGAATGACTGCAATAAGAACCACACTGATTAGTGGAAATAGACTTTATGTTGTGAGGCTTTTTGATCTAAACTTATTTAGATGGAATTCGTGAATTCCTGATAAGAAAAAAAACCGATATAGAGAATTAGATGATACAGTTTATTTACATGGTCACCTTAAAATTTAATCCTGTCATACAAATAATGTACATTTTTAATCATTAACAGGCCGCCTCGCCCCAGAGGAGCTCAAGTCGTGCTTAGTGTCGGTAGGCTACAGCATCGGCAAGGACAGGCAAGGAGAACTCGACTTCCAACGCATCCTAGCCGTCGTCGATCCCAACAACACGGGTAAATACTACTTTAAAACTATATGCAGAGAGTCCACTATTCATTAAATATTTAGATACAAAATCTGAAATTTTCATTACGTAATCCTAGTCATTGTGCAGTGTATTTATCGACATTTAGTTCACGAGTCATCATACTCATACTTATACTCATTTATTCGTAAAGCCAATTTACATGTCAATATTAAATTCAATTTGATTAATTATTAAGTAATAAAATTTTAAAAAATAACATCTTGCTCTTGTTTAAAAGTATAGGGAGTATAAATTAGTATATATCCCGCAATTAGTTTAGCGACGTCAAGATCATGAAAGCGCTATGATTTCTTTTTTCATTCAATTCATTATTATGAAATTTTTATGTGAAATTCCCAATCTGCACTGACGCTAGTCCATTTCCTCGATGATTTCCTGACAACTATGAATAAAGTCCCATGTCTAAATGTGGAATGTATATGCATAGGTACTGTAGGAAAAGTAGGCTGGTGATGATGCTAATAAGACTTTGCATTTAGGTTACGTATCGTTCGACGCGTTCCTGGACTTCATGACGAGGGAGTCCACAGACACAGACACCGCTGAACAGGTCATCGATAGCTTTAGGATCTTGGCTGGCGACAAGGTGAGTAAATTAGAGATTTTGCGATAAGGGAGTAAAGAAGCGGTGCGTAAATATTTAAAAAAACCACCACCACCACCTCAGCCGAAGGACGTCCACTGCAGGTCATAGGCCTCCCTCAATTTCATGGGGGGTAAATGTCATAATCGCCACGCTTGGCATGGGCGATCGCGGTATCTCCACCGCACTTCAGAGATGCTGCTGCCCATCCTCCGGTGGTCTTGGTCGTAGTTTTGGGACATACCCGGGTCCAATAAAAAAAACATCATTTCACAATTGTCAATTGTATAGTTTCATTTTTCAATCAGAACAATCACTCGAAACAATCTTATTTAGAAAGTTTTACGAACTGAACGGAACTTACTGAACGTAAACATAGTGAAAACATTTTTAAGTACAATGATAACAAACGTGCCAGATGGCGCGCCAACTTCACGATTTGCGATTGATCGACATAGTGACATCAGAATAATCAATATATCTACTCGCCGGCGATGACATTCAATCAGTTACGCGTAGTGTTCAACTCGAACTGAAGAAACGCGAGCCAAATTCGGATGTCGCTTACGAAATTGGAAGATTATTGTGTCACCTGTGCGTTTCGCATTTCTTCACCGCCTCCACCGCCGCCGCCACCGCCACCACCTCCACCGCTGTTCAGCTGACCACTGAAGCTTTTGTATGCCGGACCTTTTTCCCTGTGACGCGTTTTGACATATGAAGTATAATAAGGCGATCGCGGGTGTGTAGCGTACCAACCTGAGTGCCGTGACTCAAGTCCACGTCAGTTTTTCGTCAATGGAAATAAGCTTCTAGAGAAGGTTGCATCTAAAACAAAATGGGCTCGTGACATTCATTTCACATCAGGTTTTCATTTCATTCATGCCATTCCCTGAAGTGGTGACGAGTGGAACTGACAGAAATCGGCGAATCACTATATCTCGACACGATTGACGCAATTCATGTTTGGTCGTTTCTTGTTCACTGCGTCCGTAGGGTTTTTTCTCGTATTACAAAATGAATTCGTATCACTATGCTCTTATTTCATTTTTCCGACTTTACTAAAGTCAACAGAAATCAACCGATCACTGCATCACTATTGATACGCTCCACCGTGTTTGATTGTGGCTTGTGCGCTCGTATCCTCAAGTAGGGGTAGCGTATAGACTTATGAAATTCTATGGTAACGTACCACAAGTGTCACAGTTTACCGCGTATTGTATATACAACTGTTATGTACTGTTATGGCCCCATTATTGACGTCTCGTTTTCAATAGTTTCTTGGTAGTTTGTTTCAATTTTGCAAGTTAAAGGCTGGTTAAGTGTGGTCTGCACGTACATTTACATTTATTTTTATTTACTGTTGTAAATTACATAATATTAGAATTTATAAATGTTATATATATATGTCAGAAAAATCGGCTAGTATAGCCGCGTCGTCGGCGAGCTGTGGCTTGCACCTGGGCCACAACGAAAGAACAGCGCTGGCATTGACAGCCAATCACTGTCTCACTCACCCAATAGGTAATCCAATCACTTTGGATTACCTATTGGGTGAAATGAAGTCGTAGTGGTACGTTATGAAACCTAAGCGTAATAACCCATAGGGAGTCTATGAGTTTCCTAACCAACAATGGTTTCCAGCCGTACATCACGGCGGAGGAGCTGAGGCGCGAGCTGCCGCCCGACCAGGCGGAGTACTGCGTGGCGCGCATGCCACCGTACCGCGCCGGCGGCGCCCCGCCCGGCGCGCTCGACTACATGGCCTTCTCCACCGCGCTCTACGGCGAGACCGACCTCTAGGTAACTCTAGGTATATTCCTTGTGCTGTCGTCGATGGCTAGGTTGAGGTCGACCAGATATGTAAGAAGCTGCCGAATATATGAAATACCGCTAGTTATTCACTCAAAGGCCGGATAATATAAAGATCCATTAAAGCAATGAGAGATCAAGTTTTAAGGGTGGTATTCCACTCGTCCAATATCTTTGTCCAATTTCTTTGTCAAATCTTTGATCAAATTTCTTTGACAGAGGTCCATTCCACTCATCCAATATCTTTGTCTAAGTTTTTTTTTCATGAATAACCATATTGATTTAGATGTCATCAGAATCTTTGATCAAATGTCGGGGTCCCATCCAAGTTGGGTGAAGTCATCCAATTTCTCAATCAATTCAATTTTCAATTGGACAAAGATATTGGATGAGTGGAATACCTCCCTAACTCAATACATTTTTGGACATATCTTACCGATATAAACTCTAACTGATCTTTATAAAACCGAACCTTAGGGAACTAGATAATTATAATCGCTAATGAGCCTTGTACGAACGATTTTCATAATTACCTACATTTACATTGTTGGTTACAAATGTTAGTTTAATTATAGTCCTAGACTTTCCTCTGGCGTTTAGCTATTAAAAATTTTAGTGACACTTCCAACAAATATTCTGGCATACTTCCAGTTTGGTTCGGTGCCTGAAATTGTTTTGACTATTAATAATAAATCTCAGCCATATTATACGAGCACGTAGGCTACGCTTCATTAAATGGGTATTTTTAAGTGAACCGGACTCATATCAAATGAGAACCTCGATTCTCTGACAACTGTCAACCCCTTCGGGAAACAGTCGATTATAATATGCATGTCAGCTGAAGGACGTCCTCTGCTGGACATAGGCCTCCCCCAAAGGGAGCCACAATCACGTTCTGCATGGCCCCACGCTTGGCATGCGGATAATAATATTATGTATGAATATAGTATTAAATGTATTCTACTCAGGCGCAGGTTGAGAAGATCATCTCGTCATCGGACCATCATCGGGAGCAGCCACAGGATGCCGCGGCGCGGCGCAGCCGGTGTTTCCATTACGTTGCATCGCAGCTCGCCCTACTGCCTCAACGTAACGCAAACATCCTCTGCCAACACTTAATATTTTAAACAGTCCTGTATAAACTTAAGTATGTGCAATGTTCAAACCAAAAATGCCATTAACTTTCACGCCGTTAAACTCTTCTCCCTACTGTAAACTTTTGGCTCAAATCAGAGAATTCATCTGTAGAATATGTTTACGACGGCTCTATTTATACACTAGCGTTAGGTATTTTTAACTTTTATATGAAATTATCAGGGAAGTCACAAAACATTTATTTGTAAGATGGAAATGGTGCTAATGTTAGGCTTGACTAATGTGTGACACCAAAATAAGACTCATTCACGTTGTGAGAATGTTTTTGTTATATTTTTTTATTTATAAGCAAAAAATTATTTATACAAGTTCATTTTAATTACTGCCATTAGTAATTTATAGTACTCCGATGGTAGGTACGTAAAGTTACTAAGCTGTCTAAATTCGTAAAGATTGCAGGGAAGTGTCATACAAATTATTTATATCATAGATTGCCATAGCTTGCCTGCATCTATTTATTTATCATTTTTTATGATTATCGTTATTGAGAGTACTTTCCTTTGAGTACTCTAAATAAATGATCTGCCATATTTGTTTTTTAATAATGACTGTGCTGTTAATCCAACCAATATAGTATGAGAAGCATTGGCACAGTAAATAAGAATGGATTATGTGCCCAAAAAGTATACTAACTCGAATGTACAGCTAATTTAATAAAGAGCTCTTAAACACATCTTGATATTTTTATTATGAAAGAACCTATTTTTAATCCTATACCAACGCAAAATGTAAATGGCAATTTTTTTTAGAAGAAAAGCTGCAATTAAGGTAAAGGTAGGTCTTTATAGAACTAAGTTAGTTACCTCCTCTAATAAAGTGTATTGAAGTGTATTAGCCTGCCCAAGAAACATGAAAATAATCCCTGGCGATAAATTAAAGACGGAGTCTCTATGGAGTCGTGTATCTACAATTTTATGTGTTGGGCTACAATGCTGTGTTTATATACAAATACAAGCAGGGCAAGACAGTAGGTTAAGGCTAGGTCGTCAAGCGAGTTAGCGTTTTCGAGTTTTCTAAAAACAACCTGAAACGTAGAATAAGGGTTTTAAAAATTTGAAAAAATTATATGTTTTACTTAAGGATCTAGTCTAGTCAAAGTTGCACTCAGTTACACGATCTAATGAACTTCGCTCGATAGAAAGAGACCCCAAAGTTACTCCCTTTTGTAAAGCATTTACAATCTGACGACTAAACTATTGATGTTTTAAATAAAGTTTTTGAACTAAACTAAAGCCATTCAGTATTTCTAGACATTTTTGCAGAATTTAAAAAGATAAAATGATTGTATTAATTAATATGTTTAAATACCTACAAAATGCCAAGCGCGGAGGCTCGGCAGGCCCGATCAGTCGCGCGCTGGCGCTTACGGACAACGGACCTGTGTCAGTTTTAGCCGCGACAGTTTCGTGCACCAAACAAGCAGTTTTTGACGAATTTATATAATTGTTGCAAGTTATTTAAGAAGGGCAATAAAAACCCAAACGAAAAACGTCGTATTTATTAACAAATAAATTATGGTCATAGTGCCACAGTATAGAAATGACAGTATAACAACTAAACTGAACCCCTGCAGAAATGGAACCAAACATGGTAAAATTATAAATGAAATGTTTATTACCAGAAATTATAAATATAGTAAGAGATCTACTGCTTTGCACATGAATATTTTTATTAAGCTATGAGCTTCACCACATTAATTCCGACCGTCTTTTTTTTTAATACCACGTCAGTGGCAAACTAACGGCCCGCCTGATGGTAAGCGGTCACCGCAGCCTATGGACGCCTGCAACTCCAGATATGTCAAATTCGCGTTGCCGATCCTTTTAAAATTTATACACTATCTATCTTTCTAGCTAATCTTCTTTTAATAAATCTACCCATTTCCAGATAGCTACTCGTACCGTAGACCAAACAAGCAGTTTTTGACGAATTTATATAATTGTTGCAAGTTATTTAAGAAGGGCAATAAAAACCCAAACGAAAAACTTCGTATTTATTAACAAATAAATTATGGTCATAGTGCCACAGTATAGAAATGACAGTATAACAACTAAACTGAACCCCTGCAGAAATGGAACCAAACATGGTAAAATTATAAATGAAATGTTTATTACCAGAAATTATAAATATAGTAAGAGATCTACTGCTTTGCACATGAATATTTTTATTAAGCTATGAGCTTCACCACATTAATTCCGACCGTCTTTTTTTTTAATACCACGTCAGTGGCAAACTAACGGCCCGCCTGATGGTAAGCGGTCACCGCAGCCTATGGACGCCTGCAACTCCAGATATGTCAAATTCGCGTTGCCGATCCTTTTAAAATTTATACACTATCTATCTTTCTAGCTAATCTTCTTTTAATAAATCTACCCATTTCCAGATAGCTACTCGTACCGTGGCAAGTTTGGTATCATTTCATATACCATATTGATTTTATTCTATTATCATCTTTATGTAAAAATCATTTCTGGTATTTATTTTAAAAGAATACAGTAATCTTTCGCATAAATAGTAAAACAGTAAAAACTTCGCAATGTTTTTTTATGCTTTGAGAGCTAATAACTTTAGACGAATAAATTAAACCACCAAAAAATATCTGTTTTTTATTAAATTAAATTTACGTTTTTTCCACGCTCGTGGCACCTAAAGTGTTAGCTGTTACAATAAAGCTTAAAACTAGTGGCTCTGTGACCACGATGGCCACGTGATGTAGACCACGCAACAAAAAATACTTTTTCAAATTTCAAAATTTACAAAAACCGTGTCGACAAAAATATAATTAAACCTATATAATTATCGAACCTGCTCACAAAATGTCACGAGAATCGGTTGAGAAATGCGACCTGTAGAGGAGAACATTCGAACAGACAGACATCCGAAAGAATTTTCGTCGAGAGCTGAAACGGAGACGCTTCGCCCTCTCGGTCAAAAAACTATGTTAGTATAATTTTATGACAGTCGTGGTTCACTAATACTGGGCCTGTGTATATGAAGAGTCGAACATTATCAACTTATATCCATGCGCTTCGTCCGGTTTTACAGTAGACTGAGGAGTATACCCTGTTGCCTGTGCCCTCTGTTTGCCGTTTGTGGATTACGAGAAGGCCTTCGATTCGGTTGAAACCTGGGCTGTACTACAATCTCTCCAGCGGTGCCAAGTAGACTACCGCTATTATCGAAGTACTGAAGTATTTGTACGACAACGCCACTATGTGAGTCCGACTCCAGGACCAGAACTCGATACCTATTCCGTTGTAGCCGCGAGTCAGGCAGGGAGATGCTATTTCTCCCAAACTGTTCTCCGCTGCACTGGAGGATGTTTTCAAGACTTTGGACTGGAGAAGCCTAGGCAATAGGCATCAACATAAACGGCGAGTACATCACTCACCTTTGGTTTGCTGAGGATACAGTAGTCTTGGCTGAGACCATACAGGATTTAAGTACCATGCTCAATGACCTTGGTAAAACCTCCGTGAGAGTTGGTCTTAAGCTGAATATGTACAAGATGAAGGTCATGTCAAATTCCCATGTAGCACCCACTGTCGTTATCGGACACTTTATACTCGAACTTGAAGTTGATTATGGTATACTAGCGACCCGCCCCGGCTTCGTACGGGTGCAATGCTGATACTTATTATAATTATATACTACAGAATATATTTATATACAACCCGGCCGATACCGCCGCAACCGCTATGTTCCTGCATTTTAAATCAGTAATATCTTCAAAAATATTCATTTAAATTACATGCTGTCAAGTGCCATATTGATCTATATAAAATGCAAAATGTATTTAAGGTATTTTATTGGAGAAGGATTAATGCTGTATTGCTTAAAATCGCTTCGTAAATAAGCCATTATTTTTCGTAAAAAGTAAAGGATATAAAATGGTTATTGTGGGTTATCCCTAAGAGATAGACATATACCATAATCGACTTTTTTGTAGACCTTTTTAAGTTGTACAATACTGTAGTACATTATTTTGATTGATCTCGTAGGGTTCAGCCAGCGTTTGCAATGTAAGCGCAATAAAATATGTTTATTTACGACATCACAATAGAAACCTATTAAATTATCTGTGTTTCTCTACTATACACCTGTAACCAAGAGGAAAGAGCAATGGAGAGGGCTACGCTGGAAGTATATCTGCGCGATCGTATCAGAAATGAGGCCATCCGCAGAAAAACCAAAGTAACCGATATAGCCCTCCGAATCGCTTAAATGGCAGCGGGCGGGGCACATTGCACGTAAAACCGATGGCCATTGGGGCGAAAACGAAGGTTCTCGAGTGGTGATCTCGTACAGGAAGGTGCAGCGTAGATAGGCCCCCACAAAGTGAACTGATGACCGGGTAAAGGTCGCGAGAGTCCGCTGGATGCGGGTGGCGCAGGACCGGTCATTGTGGCACTCTTTAGGGGAGGCTTATGACCAGCAGTGGACGTCCATCAGCTGATATGATGATGATGTTGATATATTTACATGAATAGTTGTTATAGTGTATACAAGCTTATTAGTTTTACGTGTATTCATAATCTGTCATTGCTTTCTTAAATATCCGTGTTTGTGCAAAATTAGTTTGTTGCCTTGTGTATACTATATTTATTTTTCTCATTTTCTCGAAGGTTAGCTGGAAGAGATCCCTTATAGGAATAAGTTCGCCTTTGTACTTTTACATTTTGTTTCGATTGTTATTGTTTTTTGTGCAATAAAGTGTTATACATACATACATATACATGACGATGATGACACGCACACGACAAATAAATATAACACCCTGTATAATATAACACAATTAGATCAAAAATGGCATGACCTATTAAACAAATCGAGTAGAAGGGTATAAGACATATTTCTTAGGTTCTTAGGTTTCATAGATTAAAATAACGAATTTCAGGGTTGTAGGTATGTACTACGAATTCTGTTTTTTTTTTCATTATAATGGATCTTACCGTAAGTTCGACTTTCAATTATTTATTTACTACCTTATTAAAAAAATATATCAATTACATACTAAAGTTTAATCATAATTAATGCATTTCTTGAGTCAAAATACAGTTATATTTCTATACTGTGACCAGTATGAAGCTAGCGGGGTCATCCGAGTTCACAGTCGCTTCGTCCGCGCGGGCTTGTTCACGCACCGCCAGGACAGCGCTAAATACCTACTCTCGCAGAACTAGAGGGCCTTAATATTGGGGGTTCTAGCTCACATCGCTTCGCTATCGCTCGCTCCGTTCGCAGAACCGCCCAATATTAACAATAATGCAGGTATTTACGCAGCACTACAGCGGCCAGTCTACGGATACCCTTTAATCTTCATATTCAATCTTAATACATCTGATTTCGAATGTCTTCATCCTCCCAGCAAACTTCTCATGCAACGATAAAAAAAAAACAGCAAAAGGCCTTACCCACGGGTGCCAGGTTTTTATTTCATAATATATTTACCACATCCCGGCACCCGTGTGCGGCTAAGTTGAGCAAATAATTTCCAGGTTGGCCAGACTCGTATATTACTTACTTGCTGACCAATGTCTCATCATTCCAACTATTTTTCCAGAATGGCCAGTTCTGTACTTAATAATCGGTTTGACTAGGCAAAGGGTCGGATGATGCTTCAACATATTTCTAAGTTTCATGTTTTGATTTTAGGTATTTTAAGTTCTCTGGTATTATTTTATGTCATTCATTTACATTCACACAGATTGGCCAGGTCTGTCTCATGTAAACGTTTGACAAGTGGTCCGCCGAGAATGAACTCGGCTCGCCGTTATTATTAATGAAGTCTAATTATATATACTGTCCTTAAGGAAAAATGTCTATAGCGCGCTGAAGAGTAATAGCGTTTAAATTGTTAAACCTATGCATAAATAAAGATTTTTTATTTATTTTCATTATAGTTTACTCTTATTTCCAATATTTCGTTACTTGCAAGTTGTAAAAGTAAATTATTACATTGAATTCAGTATATTTACCTTTTAAACCCTATGTAACGCCATCCGTATAGCCATCTAGCGAATAATGAGCAAACAAATGTTAATATGTCAAATTGTTTGATTAGTAAATATACATTTTTCCTTAATGTACTGGTTTGAGTGGTCACCAGAAACAGTAATGTCATTGTTTTCCACGCAGTATGTGTAAAATAAAGTTTATTCCACAAGATAAAAAATCGATTTCAGGGCACCATCTATCAATAACCTTACAAACATTTAAAAGTGCGAAGCTGTTTAGCGCTGTGCCGAAACTGCAAAGGTTCGTTATAAAGCTTCATGTCTTAGCCGCTAGATGGTATGAAAATAGATTTAGTTTTAACCAACATTTGAAATATCCAATATTAATAATTAATAGTTTTGGTTAAGCTACGTTTGTCAGATAGATTGATTTACACATATAGCCCGATTATATTATTATTATTATTAACCAACCAAATTGTATGTCGAAAAGGTAAGTACATTTGATTTCCATTTTAGAATTACGTATCAAATGTCGTCGACAATCTGGCGCCACTACCTAAATTAGATTTTGCATTAATCCTAGTTCACACCTATCGTTGGAGCTATCTACTAAAATAGATCTTATCTTCCTATGATGTAAAGTAGAATTATGTCTGTATTATCATTTCAGAAATTACATAAACATAGTGCGCTTGCATAAGTACTTCAATATCTACGCGCCTTTAGAATTAAAGGTTTCTTGTTGGATACTCGATATTTGTTCAGCTCATATCTATTGACACGTTCAACCAGGTGGACACTTGAAAACTTTAATTACGTACATTATTGAAGGACGCTTAAAAATATTTTATTCATTAACAAACTCAGAAGGCAATTCGAGCAAGTATGTAAGTATATGTCGAATAAGTTATTCTTTATAATTTGCATCGTGTTTGCTTCTATAATGTGCTTTTTACAGGGCATCTAATAATAATCCGTTTGAATCCGACGAGGAAATTTTTTTAACGCAGAGAAGTGACGACGCGCTTCCGCCGGCTAAAAAATCGAAGGGAAAAGCATTAAAATCCAAAACCGTTCGAGCAAAGAAAACTACGCAGAAGGTTTTGAAGGTTGCCGATAATAATTCAGACTCTGAAACCGAAGATGATTCCACAGCGCAGTCGAAGAAAAAGGTCCAGAAACCTCAACTGTTCCTGGATTCTGAGGTACCTGTCTAAGCTTACCTTGCTTAAGTACGTAATACGTATAAAAATAACTTCACAATTATGATAAGTGATATTTCGCTAACGAAATCTTTCGTAAGCCATTACTGATTTGCGTTATGATTTATTTTTAATTAACATGTCATTGTTCTTACAGGATTATGGAACTGCCGTACCAATTAGAGCTTCAGCATTGAGAAACTTTCTATCAAGAAAAACTGCGTCTGGGTATACTATGCAGACGAATCATTCTGCCAAAGGGGGGTATTACATCGAACTCAGGGCATATCACATGCGAGATTTGGAGCCATCGGGGAATGAGGTTGACCGCTGGAAAAAAGCAGTCGTCACTTTCAAGGGAGCGGTCGATGAAACCAGCCCAATTTTTGCTTCAGTCTGCGACGTTATAAAGGCTGTTAAAGAAGAATATAAAGGCATCCAACCTATATTGTACCCTTCTAATATTTAAGGTATGACTATTTTTCTTTACTTTGACCCTCGGTATTTCAGTGTATTATTTAATCGAATTTAACCTTTAAACTGGATTCAGAAGTATATTTTTTCATTGTTAACCATATTTAGTTTTGCATCATATCTTGACCTTGATTGTCATAGATTCTTACACATATTGACTACTATATTGACATCAGTAACGTCTTTAATTTATTTAGCATACAATTATAATAACTGACTTTTCGTAGGTAACGAAATTTTGAAGAAGATATTACAGGTGTATTTTTTAAGGCATGTCACAATTTTTGGTCGATTTATTTTTGTATTTTACTTACTATGACATCGTTTTGTCCTTTCAGGTTTATCAAATGCACTGTCCCTAAAAGCCTCGACCGTATGATCTTTTTTTATCTTGAAAACCGCATCTGGATATACTATGCAGACAAATGGAGAATATTACGTCAAACTCAGGTAGACCCAGTATTTAAATTAGATTCGGATATTTTTTTCATTCGCAATATTCATTTTGCCCAATTTTTCGTAGTAATTTAAACTTTACGTTATAAATACATATTTTAATTTACGAGTTAACTTTATATTAAATCATCATGTATTTTTGCCAAGCTTGTAACGTTCACGTTCCAAAGTTATCAACTCATAAAAAAACCAACTTGCATAAATCTAATTGTTTACTCAATACAAAATATAAAAATGTATACATAATTGCCAACGCATTTCGTGACAGAATAGCTAGCTATAAAATAAATTCGGCAAACTTTACGATCGCTCCAGAATTGTTTTTATCCGAAATTTCAGAAGTAACGGACCAACTTATTAGGGAGTACTTGTATAAGCATACGGCATTAAAAGTGAATTTCGAACTCTTTGTTACATATGTATTGACGAAGAATGATGAGAAATCAATGAAATCATTCAATACTAAATACGTTGAAGTATTTCAAAACAGCGATATTTCATCATTATATCGCTCATTTGCTGAAACATTAGTCTCAAAATGTTCAGAATTCGAACTTTCGGAGTCCGGGTGGACAATTGACACGATTAATCATTTAGAAGTCAATATAATGAAGTACAACCCTCTAAGGGCAGGCTCCTATATACCATTGCCCAAGCACATAGCAAATAAGAAGGCTTGCTTGAATATAAATAATACAGACAATCGCTGCTTTTTATGGTGTATTATGGCTTATTTGTATCCAACTAAAAAAAATGCTCATAGAGTTACATCATATCCCGATTATTCTGATATATTAGAAACAAGTGGTATGTCATTTCCGCCAAGTTTAAATGATGTCAAATGGTTTGAAAATAAGAACTCTGATATTAGTTTAAATATCTATGGTTTAACAAAAAAAGGCGAAGTCACTGGCCCTTTGTATAAAACGCACAAAAGGAAAATACACCATGTAAATTTATTATTATTAAGACATAAAGGAAAGGCACATTTTTGCTTGATAAAAGATTTAGGAAAGCTTGCTCATAAACAACTTACTAAACATAAAGCAAAAATACATTTGTGCGAAGAGTGTTTTTTGTATTTTTCAACGAAAGAAAAACAAATTCAGCATAACTGTGCAGGAATCCAAACTATGTTACCTGAAAAAGACACCAAAATTTCTTTTTGTAATTTTGAAAGGACACAAGAGATACCTATTGTCATTTACGCTGATTTTGAAAGCTTGTTACTAGAATTTTCGGATAAAAATAAGTCAACCTATGTAGAAAATATGCAAATTCACGAGGCTTCGTGCTTTGCCTATTATATTTGCTGTAAAACCAACCCTGAACTAAACGACTTCGTATCTTATCGAGGTCCTAACTGCTCGAAAAAGTTTGTCGAAACAATATGCGGCGATGTAACCAGATTACATGCTATTCTGTCTTACAGTAAACCTATGATTCCACTTACCCCAGATGAGCGGTTATCGTTTACGTCAAGTACTATGTGTCATATATGTAAAGAACCATTTTCTTCTGACGACAAAATTGTGATGGATCATAATCATTTTACGGGTCGTTATAGAGGGGCTGCGCATGCAACATGTAATTTAAAAGCAAAAACTTGTCCTTTTATTCCCATAATTTTCCACAACTTAACAGGATACGACAGCCATCTATTTATTAACGAACTTTCGAACGTATGCGGGCGAATTAACCTTATACCGAAAAATAAAGAAAAGTTTATTTCATTCACTAAATTCATACCCATGGATCGTCAAAATGTGGCCCAGTTAAAATTTATCGATTCATTTAATTTTTTAAGCTCAAGTTTAGATAATTTAGTGAACACGATGAAAGCAAACGATTTTCAACATTTAAAATCATTTTTCGGCGAAGGTGAAAAGTTTGATATTGCTCGTAAAAAGGGTATATATTGTTACGATTACGTTGACACCTGGGAACGATATGAAGAGACATGTTTGCCAGAGCCTTCTAAATTCTTTAACAGATTGACATCAGAATCTGTATCCTCGTCTGATTATAAACATGCTATGCGTGTATGGGATACTTTCAACATTAAAAATCTCGGAGAATACACTGATTTGTATTTAAAATGCGACGTATTACTCTTATGCGATTGTTTTGAAAAATTTAGAAACATGAGTCTTAATTTTTACAATCTCGACCCTTGTTATTACGTGTCATCACCATCGCTAAGTTGGGACGCTATGCTACTGTACACTAAAGTAAGGTTAGATTTATTAACGGATATAGAGATGTACCAGATGATCGAGAAAGGAATAAGAGGCGGTCTTGCTCAGTGTTCACGAAGATATGCTCGATCTAACAACAAGTATCTTTTAAGTTACGACAGTAATGAGCCGGATAGTTTTTTAGTATATTTAGACTGCGTTAACTTATACGGCCACGCCATGATGCAACGTCTTCCTAAAAGTAATTTCAGATTTCTTGATGATTTCGAAATTGCGAGTTTTGATGTTGAAAGTATACAACATGATTCTGACACCGGGTTCATTTTGGAAGTAGACTTGCATTACCCACTTGAGTTACATGATTCTCATTCGGACATGCCATTCGCGGCTGAAAAATTTGTCCCCGCGGGGAGCAAAAATAGTAAATTAATTGCTAACCTTTATGATAAACATCGATATATTATTCATTACATTCATTTGAAAGAATGCTTAAAAAATGGGTTAGTTTTGTTAAAAATCTATAAAGTTTTAGCCTTTGAACAAAGCAATTTTTTAGAACCGTACATATCTTTAAATACTTCACTTAGACAAACAGCATCTTCCGAATTCGAAAGAGATTTTTTTTAAAAACAGAATAATTCAATATTTGGTAAAACGATTGAGAATAAGCGTAAGCAGGTCGATGTGAAACTTGTTAATGTGTGGAAAGATAATGGGAATAAAACGAACAAATATTGTGGGGCGGAAAAATATATAAATGCTCCTAATTTTAAAAATGTGGCGATAATTTCAGACTCATTAGTAGCAATTCAATTGAACCAAACAAAAGTTGTACTTGACCGTCCGATCTACATTGGTTTCTCTATATTGGAACTTGCAAAAAGCCATTTATACAGATTTCATTACAGTGTGATGAAACGCATTTATACAAATAAAATACATCTCTGCTATACTGACACCGACAGTCTCTTATATCTTATCTATACAAAAGATTTTTATCGAGACTTGAAAGAAAATATAGAATATTTTGATACTAGCAATTATGAAGCAGGTAATATATTTAACATACCTTCTGTGAACAGTAAGATACCCGGATATTTCAAAGATGAGATGGGCGGTGCTATTATTACAGAATATATAGGGTTGCGAGCAAAATTATATTGCATCACTACTTGTAACACAACTGTAAAAAAAGCAAAGGGAATAAAAAAGTGTATTACCAAAAAACTGGACATTAATAAATATAAACGTGCTCTATTTTATAATGAATCATTGAGAGACGAAATGTGTATTATTAGATCCAAATGCCATAAACTTTATACCCAAAAAATAAACAAGCTAGTTCTTTCACGAGATGATGATAAAAGGTGTGTAAATAAAGATAATATTACGTCTTTGCCCTGGGGGCACTATAAAACATTATGTTAAGTACGGTGTTGCATGCGTAGAATCAACCTTAAATATAATGTAACGCTGCTGATGTTAGTAAATAAGATACGATATTAGGACGATGACAAATTTTTAGACGATCGTTAAAAGTATTTTATTTCGACTATAATTTAATTGATTCCGTTGTGAGCCGAAATTTGTCTACAATTTACTGAGTAACTTTTTCGTCACAACGGAATCAATTAAATGTAAACGAATTAAAACCTTAACGACGGCCCAATAATCCCACCCATATTTCTGATTTGTAAGCGATATTTTACTTGGTGTTGTATTTACATAGTTAGTAAATAAGATACGATATGAGAGCATTGACAATTTTTTCGGACCATCGTTAAAAGTATTTTAATTCGACTACAATTTAATTGATTCCGTTGTGAGCCGAAATTTGTCTACAATTTATTGGGCAACTTTTTCGTCACAACGGAATCAATTAAATGTAAACGAATTAGAAACCTTAACGATGGTCTCAAAATTTGGTCCTCACCCTTATTTCTGATTTGTAACCGATATTTTAAGTGGTGATGAATTTTACATAGTTTTTAAGTATGTAACATTTGAATAATAATGATAATAAATCATATTTACGATAAATAATATTACTTGTTTTATTTATATTTCTCCATTGACAGTATAGCGTTATAGAAAATAGGTTGTGACGATTTGTACACAATTAAGCAACTAAAAATAAATATCCAATCAGTTTTCTAAACGCTATATTGTTTCACCATGAAGAGTTTTTGATATTTCCAGTCAGGGCTCGGAACCGGTTAATGTCAAAATCCCGAAATAGTCAAATATTTTGAATTAGTTTATGCTCTTTATGTAGGACTCAATAATGTATTTAGAATATTGCTTCGTATAATTAGATAGCCTAATTAAACATGAAATAATAAACGAAAGAACGAAAAAAACGGTTTTTATGTTTTTATGGAGAGAATACTGGTTTCCGAGCCCTGTTTCCAGTTGTTAACCTTTAAATGCATGAAGTATCAACAACGATACTACTGAAATGACCCAAGTCGAAATCAACTTAACGTCAATTTGGGATTTTGTCAAACTGAGCCATTAAGTCTCAATTTTACATATATATGACTTTTATTTAAGACGTTTACAAAAATAAAATGGAGTAGTACCTATCATTTTTTTGATATTGTATGCATCTAAGGCTTAAAACACCTCTGTTCCATGAACGATAGGTAGTAAAACGAATAAAATATAATTTATCGACCTAAATTATCCCTAAAGCTACTACTTAGTTCAGATTCAAGATTCGAATGTTAATTCGTGACGCAAAAACATAATAAGTGCATGAATAATAAAACAAAATAATATAGTAACGTTCGGGTCACGGAATCCCGAGTTCATAACGCTTGCCTGGTCAACAGGCGATAATTGTTTCGATGTTTATTAGCTTTTCTATCTATCAATTGCTCAAACTGTTATTTATTATAAGAAATAAAAATGTTATGCGAAAGTCAGTAAATAGATAAGTTTGCCCTTAAACTTTTTAGGTGCCTTATTAATATACTCTGTTTTTCTTTATCTATGGGGAGTCTAATTACAACTGATAATAACAGTTGTCGTTATTAAAATGGGTTATCATTCTAAATTATAAACAAAAAACAACATATTTGCTGAAATTTTTTATTGAGGTCTTAGTAAAACATTTAACTACAAGTACGAGTATATATTAAAATGAATACTGCAAGTACTTACGAAATTACAAAAGTTTATTATATGATATGTACAGTAATACTAAAAGCTATTCACTTTTCATCCAGTTTTCTTAATATTCTTGTCAATGCGTATTCAGTTGAGTCTAACACTTCGTCACATGGATCGCAAACAAGGTACTGCGCACTAACATTGCGGCTAGAATCACCATCGTTCACAGCTTCGATATCAATTTTTATTAAATATTGTCCTTTTCGATAGTTATTTTTTATAACGAAAGACGAGCATTTTTTAGTTTGATCTTTGATAATAGTTTTTTTCGGCTTATTTTTCACTATTTTGCGTACTACTTCCTGACGGCGTTTTTTCAACTTTTTCAAGCCAACCGTCAACATCTTGCACGTAATAGAATGGATCGTCCGGCCCCGACATCATGAATTGGAGGGCCTAACGTTAAATATGTCGCCAAAATCATCAACTTGGTTTTGGTTTGCCCTGTTTGACTCCTTATCTGAAAAAAAATTAGGTTAGACACTTAACGAGCCCTCAGAAATAACATAACAAAATAAAGTACGTTACAAGTTTTATTAATCTCTCCAAATATATTTCAAGACTGTTAGAAGATATCTTAATTTTGTTTAAGATAAAATATTAATATAGAAAACCATTACCTATGGCTTTAAATTAGGCAGTAACTTCTCTCGTTGCGACTGCTTCCGTTTGACGCAAGCAATGAAATGGAAGCCAATGCTCGCAATTCTTTACAGGTTGCAACAGGTATTAAGAATAATCATGAGTAATACCGAATGCCTTTTTAGGCAGCGCTCTAACATTTCTAAAACAAAATACTCTCCAACTTAAACTGCTAGTAGGTATACATATTTAATGAATGTTTTGTATAATTAGTTAACAGAAAGTAAAATGAAGCTAATGAAACAACAAGTGTCACTTGAAATCGGTAAAATTATTGCTGAGTCACGTCTATTAATATAAAGCACAGTGTGCTTTTGCCCAACTCGATTCGATGCATAATCTGCGGGCCTTCCAATTGCGGCAAAACCAATACCATGCTAAGTTTATTACTTCATGAAAATGGGTTAAAATTTCAAAATGTGTATCTTTATTCTAAAACGGCTTTCCAACCAAAATACCGCTTTCTAGAAGACGTTAATATGAGAATATCTGATATTAATCTGCACATATTTCAAGACGAAAAGGATGTAATTTCTCCTGATGAGGCCTTATGCATTCTGTTTTTATATTTGACGATATAACTTGTGAAAATCAGAACAATATACGTAATTATTTTTCTATGGGAAGACATAAAGGAATAGATGTTTTCTATTTATCTCAAACTTACTCTAAAATTCCCAAACAATTAATTCGAGACAATGTGAATTTCCTAATTATTTTTAAACAGGATGATGTTAATTTGAAACACATATATCATGAACATGTGAATTCTGACGTTAGTTGGGAAATATTCAAATCACTAGCCATAAATATATGGAGGGACCCATTTGCATCTTTAATAATCAGCAAAGATTGTGAGTTGAACAATGGTAGATATAGAAAATCATTTGATGAGTTTGTAAAGGTTGAGTGAACCATTCATACAAATATTTATGACAAATCCAATTAAGACAGTTAGTTACAGGCTTAAGGCAATAGAACAAGTCTGTACAAATTTAAATGTCATGGAAACCGATTTAAAAACACAGTTAATAAAATCAGTTAAAAATATAAAAAATAAACTGAAACAAATGCGTGAAAAGATGAAGTTTGTGAGTTACAACATAAAAAAATATTCAATCATTAAGTGACCCATTAGAAACCTAGTATCACTAAACAATACTTCTATAATGTTCGCGTGCACAAGGAAAATAAAGAGATATATGCTCAAAACGACGCTCCTATGGATGATGCTAATCTTGATTTAAAATATGGCTCTAAAGAGTTTGTGTCACAAGAATTAAAAACTCCAACTAAAGTGGAAAACTATGTAGCAAAAGTGAAGAGTCCTCAAGCAAATAGAAAATATTTGCAACTCCCGAAAGAACCTTTCAATGTAACATTTGGAGTGCGGAATGATGGCGAGAACTTATTTATAGGTAATTCGCCGGTAACATTAAAAACGCAGGGCGAAAATACCCCAAATAAAATGACAATGATTAATTTACCTGATAAAAGTTATGAGTTAACTCCAGGACTAAACGAACTTTTATTTCAAACCAAACCCATTCAAATATCGTTGAAGAAAAAGATTAAACTAACTTATAAAGATATCCTGATTCATACTAATGTTCATAAGAGAGGATATAGTCCAGACGGTCAAATACAAGGAAATTCGGGCATGAAATACTGCCAATTTATCAAACCATTATTTAACGAATCTAACAAAAAACAGGGCGGCAACTTACCAGTATTGAAAAAATATAGGCGTAATACAGATTACATATATTGGGACGATCCTAACGAGTTAATTGACAGATTAAAATTATTGGTTGCTTCTAAAAATGCTGGCAATACTAATCACGATAATGAAATAATTTCTATCATAGAAGAATTGAGAGAAGCAGGTATAATAAAAGAATAAAAGTGTTGTTAGGGACTCATTATGACTTAGTCCTATAATGTTCTCTGAAGATGAACGTTGATAAGTTTGGCCATCACATTTCAAAAGGCGAAAAGTAAATTCAATATAGAACCTTATATGGCTTTCATAAAATTTAATGATGATTTTATTGACGCGAAGAATAAGCCTATTAAACATCTTGGAAAACCAATTGATTCCGCGGACGGTGTAACAAAAGAGTATGTTGATAATATAATGGAGGTTATGTTAAAAAAATAACAGCGATACGTCAAGAATTACAGCAGTTAGATACAGAAATTAAAACCTTAAATCAGAGCATAGACTCAGTGATACAAAGAAGCAAATACAAAAAATGAGTAAAGAAGTGGTGGTTAATGAAATACATAAACAAGCTCGAAAGAATTTTCCTCGAAGACATGTGATAATGAGAGATATTGACGATTTATGGCAAGCTGATCTTATTGACATGCAGTCTATTCGACAGTGAACTCAAAGTATAAATATATACTAGCAATAATCGATACCTTTTCGAAGTATGCTTGGGTATATCCATTAAAACAAAAAAGTAAAGAACATGTGACTCGAGGCCTTTGAAGATTTGTTAACACAACCTCGTGTTCCGAAAAATTTACAAACTGACTTAGGAACTGAATTTTATAACAAACAATTAAAACATTTACTTGATCGATATAATATAAGACACTATTCAACATACTCTGTGAAAAAAGCTTCTATAGTGGAAAGGTTTATAAGAACCTTAAAAACCAAATTATATAAACAATTTAGCTTACAAGGAAACTACAAATGGGTTAATGACACTCTTTATAATGTAGTTAAGCAGTATAATAATACGGTACACAGAACAATTGGTCTTAAGCAAGCGAAGTTAATGCAGGAAATAAGCAGCAAATTCTTCAAAAATATAATAAAACAGTTTTGCAGCAACAACGAAAACTATATTTAAAGTTGGAGATCCCGTGCGTATAAGTAAATACAAAGGGACATTTGAAAAAGGGTATACTCCAAATTGGTCAACAGAAATATTTACTATTACTAAAATTCAGAACACAGAACCGGTTACATATATCATAGAAGATAGTAAGCATCGGCCCATTTTGGGATCGTTTTATCACAAGAATTACTTAAAGCTAAATATCCAAACATTTACCTGGTTGAAAAAATTTTAAAAAAGAAAGGTACAAATTTATATGTGAAATGGTTAGGATTACCTTCTCAAGAAAACAGTTGGATTGATAAGTCAGAAGTTTTATAAGCAGGTCATATTTAATTTTTTCATTCTTAGTCCGTATTTCAAGAAAGAGAAGTGTTCGGTATTACATCTTTAAATTATATTTTAATTATATCTTTAAATCAATGATGCCGAAATTTAATTCCGCAAGAAAAACAAAAGCTCGCAACGCTAAACCGACTGTGCTGCAAAAAATTAAAAAACCGGGAGAGGTTTTAAGAAAACGTTTAAAAATATTGTTTCTCTTACAAAGAAACACATAAACAAATTAAACCCAAATGTAAAAAAGCAGCTATAGAGTTAGCCGTTGCTGTTGCTCGTGAATTGGCTTCCGATTCTAACTCAACTGTGAATATTCCTCGAGTGATACCAGTGCCAAAAGTTGGAGGATTTCTTCCCTTAATACCAATTTTTGCTGGTCTGTCAGCTGCAGGTGGTTTAGCAGTGGTGCAGCTGGAATCGCAAAGGCAGTTCAAGCAATAAAATCAGCTAAACAACGCTTGCAAGAACTTAAACGTCACAACCAAAAAATGGAAGAATTGTGTATAGGAAATGGGCTTTGTCTCAAAGAACATGGTGATGGTTTAGGCATTTATGTCAAAAAACAAAAAAACTAATTCCAAGGCTACCCAAAAGAGCGCTAACTAATATCGACCTACTGAAATATGCAAAATTCATTCCATTTTTTAGAGGAGTGTACATGAGAGATCAGTTGCCAGTTAGCCCGTTAAATAAGAATGCGGCATTATCAAATCTTGATAGTTCAGATAATCCTGGAACTCATTGGGTGGCCTATGCTAAATTAAGTGATTATATTGAATATTTCGACAGTTATGGTAACTTAAAACACCGGAAGAATTTTTACACTATGTTGGACCAAATTTTTTTTATAATTATGCTAATGTGCAAAAGAGCCATCCTTATAATTGTGGCCATTTGTGTATTCGGTTTTTGAAATCCTTTGGAACCGGCATAAATAGACGAGAACTTGATAAAATAATTTAGTTTGCTCAAAATGTCTATAACACTTACAATCACTGGAAACGAATCTGTTCTTCAAACGGAATTTATTCCTCCTCTGATATTAGATGATAATTATGAGTGTGGCTTACTCTACTTTTCTACATTTAATACAATTCCGAATATTCATGAAAATAATAACATTTTTGCCTATGGTAAAGATAAACGTATCAAAATTCCTTGGGGCAATTTACGACCTTGACAGACTTATATGAATACTTAAAAACTGAACTGAAAAATGTTCAGTTGCAAATTAAATCGAATAATAATACTTTTAAGTGTTTGTTATTTTGCACCCGAGCCGATTCATTTTGAAGCCGAAAATAGTATCGCTTCATTTTTAGGATTTTCACAAACGATTCTAGAACCAAATAAATGGCATGAATCAGTCTATCCTGTAAACATTATTCCAACGTCGGTGATACGAATCGAATGTGATCTCGTGCAAGGCTCATATATGAATGGATTACCAGCCCATATAATTCACGAGTTTGTACTGAACGTTCCTCCGTGTCATCAGCTTATTGAGGTGCCTAAAAATATAATATATTTCCCTATAGCAAAAAAGCACATTTCATCAATAATTGTAAAAATATTAGACTTAAGAGGTGTGCCAATAAATTTTAAGAAAGAAAATATATATTTGAGTTTACACCTACGAAAATCAAAATGATTGTATATAATAACCCCCAAAGACTTAGAACACCATCGTCTTGTAAGCTTAAGAGACAAGCAAATAAAAAGAATAAGTTCAACAATAAAATGCCCAAGCAAAATAAAAATAAAGCCATTAATAAGCATACCGTGAAACGAATAACATCCATTACTCCGACTAAAATAACTAAGAGTAATAAAGAGTTCCTTCGTGCTCTTGGATTTAAAGTATGAGTATTCTCCATATAACGGACGACCCTCAATTTGACAATTCTATTGAAAGTTATGAAATCCATACTTATAATCCATACAATAATAGCTACAATGAAAGTGATGAAATACGAATACCTATCCACCAGCAAGACATTTATGTTTTGCCCTCAGCAAGTTCTGTGTATATAGAAGGATCTTTCTCCATAACAGAAAAGGATCGTACAACGGGAGCCTCAAAAACAAAGAAAATAAACTTAACTAATAATGCTATAGCATTCCTTTTTCAAGATATAAGGTACGAGATGAATGGAGTCGAAATTGATCGTATTAGAAATGCTGGAGTTACTACGACAATAAAGTCGCTCGTGTCTATGAATAATGGAGAAAGTAAAGCTGCTGAAATGTGGGGCTGGAATGTAAATGGGTTTAAGAATCATGATGGAAAGTTTTGTATTCTTTTACCGTTAAACAAATTATTGGGTTTCGCAGAAGATTATAGAAAAATTATTATTAATTGCAAACATGAATTAATTTTAAACAGAAGTAGCATTAATTTAAATGGTGTTGTAACAGATAAAGATGATTTGGTACAAGTTGACATACGGAAAGTTCAGTGGCGCATGCCTCATGTTAAAGTTTCAGATCAGCAAAGGCTTGCTTTGCTAAAACATTTAGAAAAAGATAAACCGTTACAAATTGCCTTCAGAAATTGGGATTTATATGAATACCCATTATTACCTAAGACTACGAAACATTCCTGGTCTGTGAAGACAGCTTCTCAACTAGAAAAACCGCGATATGTTATTTTTGGCTTACAAACTAATCGAAAAAATAATAAGGAAAAAGATAATGCCGTATTTGATCACTGTGATTTGAAAAACGTTACGTTATTTTTAAATTCGTATTATTATCCGTACGACGCTCTTAATTTAAAGTTTGAACAAGGCCAATATAGTATATTATATGATATGTATGCTCGATTTCGTCAGTCGTTTTACAACCTTCCCGTAGATCCGTTGTTAGATTTGAAACAGTTTAAAGATAAGGCTCCATTATACGTGATTGATTGTTCACGACAAAATGATAATTTAAAAACTGGACCAGTAGATGTGCGTTTAGAAATTGAAACTACGCAAGACATTCCTGACAACACAAGTGCTTATTGTTTAATTATTAACGATCGGCTGTTCGAGTATCGACCTTTGAGCAATATAGTCAGGAAACTAACATGAAATCAATAGCAATCGTTGACGTTCAAGGATTTAAAACAGATGGAAATCAATTTATTGTAAAAGAAATAGCTATAGTATTTAATGATCAGTTGCAGCATCTTCTTATTTTACCTCCTTTCCCATTGTATAATCTTTCTCCGGAAGAGCGTAAACAAATATGGTGGATACAGAAAAACAGAAAAATTTACTGGAATGAAGGTTTCATTCCCTACACAGATTATTTGATGCACGTAGAAGATTTTTTATCTGATAAAACAATTTATTGTAAAGGTACTGAGAAAGTACATTGGATTAAAACCATGTTTCTTCATAATGATGTAATTAACTTAGAGGACATGCAGTGTCCTAATTTCTTAAGTTTATATAAAGATTTTAGATTATCTAGTGATGTATTTAATTGTATTTACCATCCTACTATATGTGCTTTAAAAAATGTAACTTGCTTAAGAAAATGGTGTACAAATAAAGGTTTTCTATGAATAAGGTTGTTTATTTTTGTATATAAAAGAGTATTTCTCCTACAATAAATCAGTATCATGTTGTACTGAACGGCATTTCAACGTGATGCTCGACGCAGTTCTCATGCCATCTAAAACAGTAACTTTTAGCGATATTGCACTATTTTTCCCAGTGCCTTATCAAGATGATTGTCGAATGGGAACATGGAAAATTGACTCAGATCGATTTCGAATGCGTATAATTGCTTTTGAACAAAAATTCCGGCTTATCTTGGAGCGAGAGAGCAAAAGTAACATCTACTTGCGATAGCTAGCGATATCAAAATTAAAGTAGAAACTGATCTAACAAGTAACGAAGTGGGAATTAACATAACGGAGTTTGTGTACTCTCATAACTGCTGTTAATATTGGGCGGTTCTGTGAACGATAGCGACAGCGAGCGATTCGAAATCAGATGTATTAAGATTGAATATGAAGATTAAAGGGTATCCGTAGACTGGTCGCTGTAGTGTTGCGTAAATACCTACATTATTGTTAATATTGGGCGGTTCTGCGAACGGAGCGAGCGATAGCGAAGCGATGTGAGCTAGAACCCCCAATATTAACCTACTCAAGACACGGGCTGTCTAGCGAGTATGAAAACACTCATGGGCAACGCCATATACAGATGTACTAGATGAATAATCCCATCGGCTAAACTCGGAATACGACTAGACTCCAAGAAGTCAATTACCATACTATTTTCACATTAACAGACATGAATTAGTCATTCATTTAATACGATAATTGATAGCGAGTTGTATTCCGAGTTGAGCGGATGGGAATGCATTACATCAGTACAGATGTAGTGAATGCTCTCCGATCGGCTAACTTGGGAATATGATAAGAGCCGAAAGTGTCAAAACATCCGTCATGACAAATAGAAAAATACTACCATTTTCCATTCTTACATTAGACTAATAAAGTTTCACATTAACAAACATGAACTTGTCAATCGTTTAATACAATAATTGATAGAGGAAATTATTTAGCACCAATTGTGTATGTGAATTGTAACATTAAAGATTACAAAACGGTCCGTTTTACCGCAACCAGTCGTCGCCACAACAAATTGTATGCAGCTGGTTGCGCCACCATGATGTCCCTGCGAGATATAGCCCATAGAGCTGCATACAATTTGTTGGTGGCCAGTGACTGGTCGCACCGCCATGGTGTTGTGGCAGGGGGGCGACACGGCCTATCGATGTGAGTCGAGCGCCGGTGACCTTGTAACGTCACGTCTGTTGCATAGGGTTGGCAATGTAGCTGCCTTGGCAAGAGGAAATAATATTTATTCAATGATCATGATATTCATCAATCAAAAACCGGGAAGCTAGTCAAATTTATTGGCACACCTCTTAAGTCTAATATTTTTACAATTATTGATGAAATGTGCTTTTTTGCTATAGGGAAATATATTATATTTTTAGGCACCTCAATAAGCTGATGACACGGAGGAACGTTCAGTACAAACTCGTGAATTATATGGGCTGGTAATCCATTCATATATGAGCCTTGCACGAGATCACATTCGATTCGTATCACCGACGTTGGAATAATGTTTACAGGATAGACTGATTCATGCCATTTATTTGGTTCTAGAATCGTTTGTGAAAATCCTAAAAATGAAGCGATACTATTTTCGGCTTCAAAATGAATCGGCTCGGTGCAAAATAACAAACACTTAAAAGTATTATTATTCGATTTAATTTGCAACTGAACATTTTTCAGTTCAGTTTTTAAGTATTCATATAAGTCTGTCAAGTCGTAATTGCCCCAAGGAATTTTGATACGTTTATCTTTACCATAGGCAAAAATGTTATTATTTTCATGAATATTCGGAATTGTATTAAATGTAGAAAAGTAGAGTAAGCCACACTCATAATTATCATCTAATATCAGAGGAGGAATAAATTCCGTTTGAAGAACAGATTCGTTTCCAGTGATTGTAAGTGTTATAGACATTTTGAGCAAACTAAATTATTTTTATCAAGTTCTCGTCTATTTATGCCGGTTCCAAAAGGATTTCAAAAAACCGAATACACAAATGGCCACAATTATAAGGATGGCTCTTTGCACATTAGCATATTTATAAAAAAAATTTGGTCCAACATAGTGTAAAAAATTCTTCCGGTGGTTTTAAGTTACCATAACTGTCGAAATATTCAATATAATCACTTAATTTAGCATAGGCCACCCAATGAGTTCCAGGATTATCTGAACTATCACGATTTATAATGCCGCATTCTTTATTTAACGGGCTTAACTGGCAACTGATCTCTCATGTACACTCCTCTAAAAAATGGAATGAATTTTGCATATTTCAGTAGGTCGATATTAGTTAGCGCTCTTTTGGGTAGCCTTGGAATTAGTTTTTTTGTTTTTTGACATAAATGCCTAACCATCACCATGTTCTTTGAGACAAAGCCCATTTCCTATACACAATTCTTCCATTTTTGTGTTGTGACGTTTAAGTTCTTGCAAGCGTTGTTTAGCTGATTTTATTGCTTGAACTGCCTTTGCGATTCCAGCTGCACCACCTGCTAAACCACCTGCAGCTGACAGACCAGCAAAAATTGGGTATTAAGGGAAGAAATCCTCCAACTTTTGGCACTGGTATCACTCGAGGAATATTCACAGTTGAGTTAGAATCGGAAGCCAATTCACGAGCAACAGCAACGGCTAACTCTATAGCTGCTTTTTTACATTTGGGTTTAAATTTGTTTATGTGTTTCTTTGTAAGAGAAACAATATTTTTAAACGTTTTCTTAAAACCTCTCCCGGTTTTTAATTTTTTTGCAGCACCAGTCGGTTTAGCGTTGCGAGCTTTTGTTTTTCTTGCGAATTAAATTTCGGGCATCATTGATTTAAAGATATAATTAAAATATAATTTAAAGATGTAATACCGAACACTCTTTCTTTCTTGAAATACGGACTAAGAATGAAAAAATTAAATATGACCTGCTTATAAAACTTCTGACTTATCAATCCAACTGTTTTCTTGAGAAGGTAATCCTAACCATTTCACATATAAATTTGTACCTTTCTTTTTTAAAATTTTTTCAACCAGGTAAATGTTTGGATATTTAGCTTTAAGTAATTCTTGTGAATAAAACGATCCCAAAATGGCCGATGCTTACTATCTTCTATGATATATGTAACCGGTTCTGTGTCTGAATTTTAGTATAGTAAATATTTCTGTTGACCCAATTTGGAGTATACCCTTTTTCAAATGTCCTTTGTATTTACTTATACGCACGGGATCTCCAACTTTAAATATAGTTTTCGTTGTTGCTGGCAAAACTGTTTTATTATATTTTTGAAGAATTTGCTGCTTATTTCCTGCATTAACTTCGCTTGGCTTAAGACCAATTGTTCTGTGTACCGTATTATTATACTGCTTAACTACATTATAAAGAGTGTCATTAACCCATTTGTAGTTTCCTTGTAAGCTAAATTGTTTATATAATTTGGTTTTTAAGGTTCTTATAAACCTTTCCACTATAGAAGCTTTTTTCACAGAGTATGTTGAATAGTGTCTTATATTATATCGATCAAGTAAATGTTTTAATTGTTTGTTATAAAATTCAGTTCCTAAGTCAGTTTGTAAATTTTTCGGAACACGAGGTTGTGTTAACAAATCTTCAAAGGCTCGAGTCACATGTTCTTTACTTTTTTGTTTTAATGGATATACCCAAGCATACTTCGAAAAGGTATCGATTATTGCTAGTATATATTTATACTTTGAGTTCACTGTCGAAATAGACTGCATGTCAATAAGATCAGCTTGCCATAAATCGTCAATATCTCTCATTATCACATGTCTTCGAGGAAAATTCTTTCGAGCTTGTTTATGTATTTCATTAACCACCACTTCTTTACTCATTTTTTGTATTTGCTTCTTTGTATCACTGAGTCTATGCTCTGATTTAAGGTTTTAATTTCTGTATCTAACTGCTGTAATTCTTGACGTATCGCTGTTATTTTTTTTAACATAACCTCCATTATATTATCAACATACTCTTTTGTTACACCGTCCGCGGAATCAATTGGTTTTCCAAGATGTTTAATAGGCTTATTCTTCGCGTCAATAAAATCATCATTAAAATTTATGAAAGCCATATAAGGTTCTATATTTGAATTTACTTTTCGCCTTTTGAATATGTGATGGCCAAACTTATCAACGTTCATCTTCAGAGAACATTATAGGACTAAGTCATAATGAGTCCCTAACAACACTTTTATTCTTTTATTATACCTGCTTCTCTCAATTCTTCTATGATAGAAATTATTTCATTATCGTGATTAGTATTGCCAGCATTTTTAGAAGCAACCAATAATTTTAATCTGTCAATTAACTCGTTAGGATCGTCCCAATATATGTAATCTGTATTACGCCTATATTTTTTCAATACTGGTAAGTTGCCGCCCTGTTTTTTGTTAGATTCGTTAAATAATGGTTTGATAAATTGGCAGTATTTCATGCCCGAATTTCCTTGTATTTGACCGTCTGGACTATATCCTCTCTTATGAACATTAGTATGAATCAGGATATCTTTATAAGTTAGTTTATCTTTTTCTTCAACGATATTTGAATTGGGTTTGGTTTGAAATAAAAGTTCGTTTAGTCCTGGAGTTAACTCATAACTTTTATCAGGTAAATTAATCATTGTCATTTTATTTGGGGTATTTTCGCCCTGCGTTTTTAATGTTACCGGCGAATTACCTATAAATAAGTTCTCGCCATCATTCCGCACTCCAAATGTTACATTGAAAGGTTCTTTCGGGAGTTGCAAATATTTTCTATTTGCTTGAGGACTCTTCACTTTTGCTACATAGTTTTCCACTTTAGTTGGAGTTTTTAATTCTTGTGACACAAACTCTTTAGAGCCATATTTTAAATCAAGATTAGCATCATCCATAGGAGCGTCGTTTTGAGCATATATCTCTTTATTTTCCTTGTGCACGCGAACATTATTAGAAGTATTGTTTAGTGATACTAGGGTTTCTAATGGGTCACTTAATGATTTGAATATTTTTTTATGTTGTAACTCACAAACTTCATCTTTTTCACGCATTTGTTTCAGTTTATTTTTTATATTTTTAACTGATTTTATTAACTGTGTTTTTAAATCGGTTTCCATGACATTTAAATTTGTACAGACTTGTTCTATTGCCTTAAGCCTGTAACTAACTGTCTTAAATTGGATTTGTCATAAATATTTGTATGAATGGTTCACTCAAACTTTACAAACTCATCAAATGATTTTCTATATCTACCATTGTTCAACTCACAATCTTTGCTGATTATTAAAGATGCAAATGGGTCCCTCCATAGTAGGTTAATATTGGGGGTTCTAGCTCACATCGCTTCGCTATCGCTCGCTCCGTTCGCAGAACCGCCCAATATTAACAATAATGCAGGTATTTACGCAGCACTACAGCGGCCAGTCTACGGATACCCTTTAATCTTCATATTCAATCTTAATACATCTGATTTCGAATGTCTTCATCCTCCCAGCAAACTTCTCATGCAACGATAAAAAAAAAACAGCAAAAGGCCTTACCCACGGGTGCCAGGTTTTTATTTCATAATATATTTACCACATCCCGGCACCCGTGTGCGGCTAAGTTGAGCAAATAATTTCCAGGTTGGCCAGACTCGTATATTACTTACTTGCTGACCAATGTCTCATCATTCCAACTATTTTTCCAGAATGGCCAGTTCTGTACTTAATAATCGGTTTGACTAGGCAAAGGGTCGGATGATGCTTCAACATATTTCTAAGTTTCATGTTTTGATTTTAGGTATTTTAAGTTCTCTGGTATTATTTTATGTCATTCATTTACATTCACACAGATTGGCCAGGTCTGTCTCATGTAAACGTTTGACAAGTGGTCCGCCGAGAATGAACTCGGCTCGCCGTTATTATTAATGAAGTCTAATTATATATACTGTCCTTAAGGAAAAATGTCTATAGCGCGCTGAAGAGTAATAGCGTTTAAATTGTTAAACCTATGCATAAATAAAGATTTTTTATTTATTTTCATTATAGTTTACTCTTATTTCCAATATTTCGTTACTTGCAAGTTGTAAAAGTAAATTATTACATTGAATTCAGTATATTTACCTTTTAAACCCTATGTAACGCCATCCGTATAGCCATCTAGCGAATAATGAGCAAACAAATGTTAATATGTCAAATTGTTTGATTAGTAAATATACATTTTTCCTTAATGTACTGGTTTGAGTGGTCACCAGAAACAGTAATGTCATTGTTTTCCACGCAGTATGTGTAAAATAAAGTTTATTCCACAAGATAAAAAATCGATTTCAGGGCACCATCTATCAATAACCTTACAAACATTTAAAAGTGCGAAGCTGTTTAGCGCTGTGCCGAAACTGCAAAGGTTCGTTATAAAGCTTCATGTCTTAGCCGCTAGATGGTATGAAAATAGATTTAGTTTTAACCAACATTTGAAATATCCAATATTAATAATTAATAGTTTTGGTTAAGCTACGTTTGTCAGATAGATTGATTTACACATATAGCCCGATTATATTATTATTATTATTAACCAACCAAATTGTATGTCGAAAAGGTAAGTACATTTGATTTCCATTTTAGAATTACGTATCAAATGTCGTCGACAATCTGGCGCCACTACCTAAATTAGATTTTGCATTAATCCTAGTTCACACCTATCGTTGGAGCTATCTACTAAAATAGATCTTATCTTCCTATGATGTAAAGTAGAATTATGTCTGTATTATCATTTCAGAAATTACATAAACATAGTGCGCTTGCATAAGTACTTCAATATCTACGCGCCTTTAGAATTAAAGGTTTCTTGTTGGATACTCGATATTTGTTCAGCTCATATCTATTGACACGTTCAACCAGGTGGACACTTGAAAACTTTAATTACGTACATTATTGAAGGACGCTTAAAAATATTTTATTCATTAACAAACTCAGAAGGCAATTCGAGCAAGTATGTAAGTATATGTCGAATAAGTTATTCTTTATAATTTGCATCGTGTTTGCTTCTATAATGTGCTTTTTACAGGGCATCTAATAATAATCCGTTTGAATCCGACGAGGAAATTTTTTTAACGCAGAGAAGTGACGACGCGCTTCCGCCGGCTAAAAAATCGAAGGGAAAAGCATTAAAATCCAAAACCGTTCGAGCAAAGAAAACTACGCAGAAGGTTTTGAAGGTTGCCGATAATAATTCAGACTCTGAAACCGAAGATGATTCCACAGCGCAGTCGAAGAAAAAGGTCCAGAAACCTCAACTGTTCCTGGATTCTGAGGTACCTGTCTAAGCTTACCTTGCTTAAGTACGTAATACGTATAAAAATAACTTCACAATTATGATAAGTGATATTTCGCTAACGAAATCTTTCGTAAGCCATTACTGATTTGCGTTATGATTTATTTTTAATTAACATGTCATTGTTCTTACAGGATTATGGAACTGCCGTACCAATTAGAGCTTCAGCATTGAGAAACTTTCTATCAAGAAAAACTGCGTCTGGGTATACTATGCAGACGAATCATTCTGCCAAAGGGGGGTATTACATCGAACTCAGGGCATATCACATGCGAGATTTGGAGCCATCGGGGAATGAGGTTGACCGCTGGAAAAAAGCAGTCGTCACTTTCAAGGGAGCGGTCGATGAAACCAGCCCAATTTTTGCTTCAGTCTGCGACGTTATAAAGGCTGTTAAAGAAGAATATAAAGGCATCCAACCTATATTGTACCCTTCTAATATTTAAGGTATGACTATTTTTCTTTACTTTGACCCTCGGTATTTCAGTGTATTATTTAATCGAATTTAACCTTTAAACTGGATTCAGAAGTATATTTTTTCATTGTTAACCATATTTAGTTTTGCATCATATCTTGACCTTGATTGTCATAGATTCTTACACATATTGACTACTATATTGACATCAGTAACGTCTTTAATTTATTTAGCATACAATTATAATAACTGACTTTTCGTAGGTAACGAAATTTTGAAGAAGATATTACAGGTGTATTTTTTAAGGCATGTCACAATTTTTGGTCGATTTATTTTTGTATTTTACTTACTATGACATCGTTTTGTCCTTTCAGGTTTATCAAATGCACTGTCCCTAAAAGCCTCGACCGTATGATCTTTTTTTATCTTGAAAACCGCATCTGGATATACTATGCAGACAAATGGAGAATATTACGTCAAACTCAGGTAGACCCAGTATTTAAATTAGATTCGGATATTTTTTTCATTCGCAATATTCATTTTGCCCAATTTTTCGTAGTAATTTAAACTTTACGTTATAAATACATATTTTAATTTACGAGTTAACTTTATATTAAATCATCATGTATTTTTGCCAAGCTTGTAACGTTCACGTTCCAAAGTTATCAACTCATAAAAAAACCAACTTGCATAAATCTAATTGTTTACTCAATACAAAATATAAAAATGTATACATAATTGCCAACGCATTTCGTGACAGAATAGCTAGCTATAAAATAAATTCGGCAAACTTTACGATCGCTCCAGAATTGTTTTTATCCGAAATTTCAGAAGTAACGGACCAACTTATTAGGGAGTACTTGTATAAGCATACGGCATTAAAAGTGAATTTCGAACTCTTTGTTACATATGTATTGACGAAGAATGATGAGAAATCAATGAAATCATTCAATACTAAATACGTTGAAGTATTTCAAAACAGCGATATTTCATCATTATATCGCTCATTTGCTGAAACATTAGTCTCAAAATGTTCAGAATTCGAACTTTCGGAGTCCGGGTGGACAATTGACACGATTAATCATTTAGAAGTCAATATAATGAAGTACAACCCTCTAAGGGCAGGCTCCTATATACCATTGCCCAAGCACATAGCAAATAAGAAGGCTTGCTTGAATATAAATAATACAGACAATCGCTGCTTTTTATGGTGTATTATGGCTTATTTGTATCCAACTAAAAAAAATGCTCATAGAGTTACATCATATCCCGATTATTCTGATATATTAGAAACAAGTGGTATGTCATTTCCGCCAAGTTTAAATGATGTCAAATGGTTTGAAAATAAGAACTCTGATATTAGTTTAAATATCTATGGTTTAACAAAAAAAGGCGAAGTCACTGGCCCTTTGTATAAAACGCACAAAAGGAAAATACACCATGTAAATTTATTATTATTAAGACATAAAGGAAAGGCACATTTTTGCTTGATAAAAGATTTAGGAAAGCTTGCTCATAAACAACTTACTAAACATAAAGCAAAAATACATTTGTGCGAAGAGTGTTTTTTGTATTTTTCAACGAAAGAAAAACAAATTCAGCATAACTGTGCAGGAATCCAAACTATGTTACCTGAAAAAGACACCAAAATTTCTTTTTGTAATTTTGAAAGGACACAAGAGATACCTATTGTCATTTACGCTGATTTTGAAAGCTTGTTACTAGAATTTTCGGATAAAAATAAGTCAACCTATGTAGAAAATATGCAAATTCACGAGGCTTCGTGCTTTGCCTATTATATTTGCTGTAAAACCAACCCTGAACTAAACGACTTCGTATCTTATCGAGGTCCTAACTGCTCGAAAAAGTTTGTCGAAACAATATGCGGCGATGTAACCAGATTACATGCTATTCTGTCTTACAGTAAACCTATGATTCCACTTACCCCAGATGAGCGGTTATCGTTTACGTCAAGTACTATGTGTCATATATGTAAAGAACCATTTTCTTCTGACGACAAAATTGTGATGGATCATAATCATTTTACGGGTCGTTATAGAGGGGCTGCGCATGCAACATGTAATTTAAAAGCAAAAACTTGTCCTTTTATTCCCATAATTTTCCACAACTTAACAGGATACGACAGCCATCTATTTATTAACGAACTTTCGAACGTATGCGGGCGAATTAACCTTATACCGAAAAATAAAGAAAAGTTTATTTCATTCACTAAATTCATACCCATGGATCGTCAAAATGTGGCCCAGTTAAAATTTATCGATTCATTTAATTTTTTAAGCTCAAGTTTAGATAATTTAGTGAACACGATGAAAGCAAACGATTTTCAACATTTAAAATCATTTTTCGGCGAAGGTGAAAAGTTTGATATTGCTCGTAAAAAGGGTATATATTGTTACGATTACGTTGACACCTGGGAACGATATGAAGAGACATGTTTGCCAGAGCCTTCTAAATTCTTTAACAGATTGACATCAGAATCTGTATCCTCGTCTGATTATAAACATGCTATGCGTGTATGGGATACTTTCAACATTAAAAATCTCGGAGAATACACTGATTTGTATTTAAAATGCGACGTATTACTCTTATGCGATTGTTTTGAAAAATTTAGAAACATGAGTCTTAATTTTTACAATCTCGACCCTTGTTATTACGTGTCATCACCATCGCTAAGTTGGGACGCTATGCTACTGTACACTAAAGTAAGGTTAGATTTATTAACGGATATAGAGATGTACCAGATGATCGAGAAAGGAATAAGAGGCGGTCTTGCTCAGTGTTCACGAAGATATGCTCGATCTAACAACAAGTATCTTTTAAGTTACGACAGTAATGAGCCGGATAGTTTTTTAGTATATTTAGACTGCGTTAACTTATACGGCCACGCCATGATGCAACGTCTTCCTAAAAGTAATTTCAGATTTCTTGATGATTTCGAAATTGCGAGTTTTGATGTTGAAAGTATACAACATGATTCTGACACCGGGTTCATTTTGGAAGTAGACTTGCATTACCCACTTGAGTTACATGATTCTCATTCGGACATGCCATTCGCGGCTGAAAAATTTGTCCCCGCGGGGAGCAAAAATAGTAAATTAATTGCTAACCTTTATGATAAACATCGATATATTATTCATTACATTCATTTGAAAGAATGCTTAAAAAATGGGTTAGTTTTGTTAAAAATCTATAAAGTTTTAGCCTTTGAACAAAGCAATTTTTTAGAACCGTACATATCTTTAAATACTTCACTTAGACAAACAGCATCTTCCGAATTCGAAAGAGATTTTTTTAAAAAACAGAATAATTCAATATTTGGTAAAACGATTGAGAATAAGCGTAAGCAGGTCGATGTGAAACTTGTTAATGTGTGGAAAGATAATGGGAATAAAACGAACAAATATTGTGGGGCGGAAAAATATATAAATGCTCCTAATTTTAAAAATGTGGCGATAATTTCAGACTCATTAGTAGCAATTCAATTGAACCAAACAAAAGTTGTACTTGACCGTCCGATCTACATTGGTTTCTCTATATTGGAACTTGCAAAAAGCCATTTATACAGATTTCATTACAGTGTGATGAAACGCATTTATACAAATAAAATACATCTCTGCTATACTGACACCGACAGTCTCTTATATCTTATCTATACAAAAGATTTTTATCGAGACTTGAAAGAAAATATAGAATATTTTGATACTAGCAATTATGAAGCAGGTAATATATTTAACATACCTTCTGTGAACAGTAAGATACCCGGATATTTCAAAGATGAGATGGGCGGTGCTATTATTACAGAATATATAGGGTTGCGAGCAAAATTATATTGCATCACTACTTGTAACACAACTGTAAAAAAAGCAAAGGGAATAAAAAAGTGTATTACCAAAAAACTGGACATTAATAAATATAAACGTGCTCTATTTTATAATGAATCATTGAGAGACGAAATGTGTATTATTAGATCCAAATGCCATAAACTTTATACCCAAAAAATAAACAAGCTAGTTCTTTCACGAGATGATGATAAAAGGTGTGTAAATAAAGATAATATTACGTCTTTGCCCTGGGGGCACTATAAAACATTATGTTAAGTACGGTGTTGCATGCGTAGAATCAACCTTAAATATAATGTAACGCTGCTGATGTTAGTAAATAAGATACGATATTAGGACGATGACAAATTTTTAGACGATCGTTAAAAGTATTTTATTTCGACTATAATTTAATTGATTCCGTTGTGAGCCGAAATTTGTCTACAATTTACTGAGTAACTTTTTCGTCACAACGGAATCAATTAAATGTAAACGAATTAAAACCTTAACGACGGCCCAATAATCCCACCCATATTTCTGATTTGTAAGCGATATTTTACTTGGTGTTGTATTTACATAGTTAGTAAATAAGATACGATATGAGAGCATTGACAATTTTTTCGGACCATCGTTAAAAGTATTTTAATTCGACTACAATTTAATTGATTCCGTTGTGAGCCGAAATTTGTCTACAATTTATTGGGCAACTTTTTCGTCACAACGGAATCAATTAAATGTAAACGAATTAGAAACCTTAACGATGGTCTCAAAATTTGGTCCTCACCCTTATTTCTGATTTGTAACCGATATTTTAAGTGGTGATGAATTTTACATAGTTTTTAAGTATGTAACATTTGAATAATAATGATAATAAATCATATTTACGATAAATAATATTACTTGTTTTATTTATATTTCTCCATTGACAGTATAGCGTTATAGAAAATAGGTTGTGACGATTTGTACACAATTAAGCAACTAAAAATAAATATCCAATCAGTTTTCTAAACGCTATATTGTTTCACCATGAAGAGTTTTTGATATTTCCAGTCAGGGCTCGGAACCGGTTAATGTCAAAATCCCGAAATAGTCAAATATTTTGAATTAGTTTATGCTCTTTATGTAGGACTCAATAATGTATTTAGAATATTGCTTCGTATAATTAGATAGCCTAATTAAACATGAAATAATAAACGAAAGAACGAAAAAAACGGTTTTTATGGAGAGAATACTGGTTTCCGAGCCCTGTTTCCAGTTGTTAACCTTTAAATGCATGAAGTATCAACAACGATACTACTGAAATGACCCAAGTCGAAATCAACTTAACGTCAATTTGGGATTTTGTCAAACTGAGCCATTAAGTCTCAATTTTACATATATATGACTTTTATTTAAGACGTTACAAAAATAAAATGGAGTACCTATCATTTTTTTGATATTGTATGCATCTAAGGCTTAAAACACCTCTGTTCCATGAACGATAGGTAGTAAAACGAATAAAATATAATTTATCGACCTAAATTATCCCTAAAGCTACTACTTAGTTCAGGATTCAAGATTCGAATGTTAATTCGTGACGCAAAAACATAATAAGTGCATGAATAATAAAACAAAATAATATAGTAACGTTCGGGTCACGGAATCCCGAGTTCATAACGCTTGCCTGGTCAACAGGCGATAATTGTTTCGATGTTTATTAGCTTTTCTATCTATCAATTGCTCAAATGTTATTTATTATAAGAAATAAAAATGTTATGCGAAAGTCAGTAAATAGATAAGTTTGCCCTTAAACTTTTTAGGTGCCTTATTTAATATACTCTGTTTTTCTTTATCTATGGGAGTCTAATTACAACTGATAATAACAGTTGTCGTTATTAAAATGGGTTATCATTCTAAATTATAAACAAAAAACAACATATTTGCTGAAATTTTTATTGAGGTCTTAGTAAACATTTAACTACAAGTACGAGTATATATTAAAATGAATACTGCAAGTACTTACGAAATTACAAAAGTTTATTATATGATATGTACAGTAATACTAAAAGCTATTCACTTTTCATCCAGTTTTCTTAATATTCTTGTCAATGCGTATTCAGTTGAGTCTAACACTTCGTCACATGGATCGCAAACAAGGTACTGCGCACTAACATTGCGGCTAGAATCACCATCGTTCACAGCTTCGATATCAATTTTTATTAAATATTGTCCTTTTCGATAGTTATTTTTTATAACGAAAGACGAGCATTTTTTAGTTTGATCTTTGATAATAGTTTTTTTCGGCTTATTTTTCACTATTTTGCGTACTACTTCCTGACGGCGTTTTTCAACTTTTTCAAGCCAACCGTCAACATCTTGCACGTAATAGAATGGATCGTCCGGCCCGACATCATGAATTGGAGGGCTAACGTTAAATATGTCGCCAAAATCATCAACTTGGTTTTGTTTGCCCATGTTTGACTCCATTATCTGAAAAAAAATTAGGTTAGACACTATAACGAGCCCTCAGAAATAACATAACAAAATAAAGTACGTTACAAGTTTTATTAATCTCTCAAATATATTTCAAGACTGTTAGAAGATATCTTAATTTTGTTTAAGATAAAATATTAATATAGAAAACCATTACCTATGGCTTTAAATTAGGCAGTAACTTCTCTCGTTGCGACTGCTTCCGTTTGACGCAAGCAATGAAATGGAAGCCAATGCTCGCAATTCTTTACAGGTTGCAACAGGTATTAAGAATAATCATGAGTAATACCGAATGCCTTTTTAGGCAGCGCTCTAACATTTCTAAAACAAAATACTCTCCAACTTAAACTGCTAGTAGGTATACATATTTAATGAATGTTTTGTATAATTAGTTAACAGAAAGTAAAATGAAGCTAATGAAACAACAAGTGTCACTTGAAATCGGTAAAATTATTGCTGAGTCACGTCCTATTAATATAAAGCACAGTGTGCTTTTGCCCAACTCGATTCGATGCATAATCTGCGGGCCTTCCAATTGCGGCAAAACCAATACCATGCTAAGTTTATTACTTCATGAAAATGGGTTAAAATTTCAAAATGTGTATCTTTATTCTAAAACGGCTTTCCAACCAAAATACCGCTTTCTAGAAGACGTTATTATGAGAATATCTGATATTAATCTGCACATATTTCAAGACGAAAAGGATGTAATTTCTCCTGATGAGGCCTTATGCAATTCTGTTTTTATATTTGACGATATAACTTGTGAAAATCAGAACAATATACGTAATTATTTTTCTATGGGAAGACATAAAGGAATAGATGTTTTCTATTTATCTCAAACTTACTCTAAAATTCCCAAACAATTAATTCGAGACAATGTGAATTTCCTAATTATTTTTAAACAGGATGATGTTAATTTGAAACACATATATCATGAACATGTGAATTCTGACGTTAGTTGGGAAATATTCAAATCACTAGCCATAAATATATGGAGGGACCCATTTGCATCTTTAATAATCAGCAAAGATTGTGAGTTGAACAATGGTAGATATAGAAAATCATTTGATGAGTTTGTAAAGTTTGAGTGAACCATTCATACAAATATTTATGACAAATCCAATTTAAGACAGTTAGTTACAGGCTTAAGGCAATAGAACAAGTCTGTACAAATTTAAATGTCATGGAAACCGATTTAAAAACACAGTTAATAAAATCAGTTAAAAATATAAAAAATAAACTGAAACAAATGCGTGAAAAAGATGAAGTTTGTGAGTTACAACATAAAAAAATATTCAAATCATTAAGTGACCCATTAGAAACCCTAGTATCACTAAACAATACTTCTAATAATGTTCGCGTGCACAAGGAAAATAAAGAGATATATGCTCAAAACGACGCTCCTATGGATGATGCTAATCTTGATTTAAAATATGGCTCTAAAGAGTTTGTGTCACAAGAATTAAAAACTCCAACTAAAGTGGAAAACTATGTAGCAAAAGTGAAGAGTCCTCAAGCAAATAGAAAATATTTGCAACTCCCGAAAGAACCTTTCAATGTAACATTTGGAGTGCGGAATGATGGCGAGAACTTATTTATAGGTAATTCGCCGGTAACATTAAAAACGCAGGGCGAAAATACCCCAAATAAAATGACAATGATTAATTTACCTGATAAAAGTTATGAGTTAACTCCAGGACTAAACGAACTTTTATTTCAAACCAAACCCAATTCAAATATCGTTGAAGAAAAAGATAAACTAACTTATAAAGATATCCTGATTCATACTAATGTTCATAAGAGAGGATATAGTCCAGACGGTCAAATACAAGGAAATTCGGGCATGAAATACTGCCAATTTATCAAACCATTATTTAACGAATCTAACAAAAAACAGGGCGGCAACTTACCAGTATTGAAAAAATATAGGCGTAATACAGATTACATATATTGGGACGATCCTAACGAGTTAATTGACAGATTAAAATTATTGGTTGCTTCTAAAAATGCTGGCAATACTAATCACGATAATGAAATAATTTCTATCATAGAAGAATTGAGAGAAGCAGGTATAATAAAAGAATAAAAGTGTTGTTAGGGACTCATTATGACTTAGTCCTATAATGTTCTCTGAAGATGAACGTTGATAAGTTTGGCCATCACATATTCAAAAGGCGAAAAGTAAATTCAAATATAGAACCTTATATGGCTTTCATAAATTTTAATGATGATTTTATTGACGCGAAGAATAAGCCTATTAAACATCTTGGAAAACCAATTGATTCCGCGGACGGTGTAACAAAAGAGTATGTTGATAATATAATGGAGGTTATGTTAAAAAAAATAACAGCGATACGTCAAGAATTACAGCAGTTAGATACAGAAATTAAAACCTTAAATCAGAGCATAGACTCAGTGATACAAAGAAGCAAATACAAAAAATGAGTAAAGAAGTGGTGGTTAATGAAATACATAAACAAGCTCGAAAGAATTTTCCTCGAAGACATGTGATAATGAGAGATATTGACGATTTATGGCAAGCTGATCTTATTGACATGCAGTCTATTTCGACAGTGAACTCAAAGTATAAATATATACTAGCAATAATCGATACCTTTTCGAAGTATGCTTGGGTATATCCATTAAAACAAAAAAGTAAAGAACATGTGACTCGAGCCTTTGAAGATTTGTTAACACAACCTCGTGTTCCGAAAAATTTACAAACTGACTTAGGAACTGAATTTTATAACAAACAATTAAAACATTTACTTGATCGATATAATATAAGACACTATTCAACATACTCTGTGAAAAAAGCTTCTATAGTGGAAAGGTTTATAAGAACCTTAAAAACCAAATTATATAAACAATTTAGCTTACAAGGAAACTACAAATGGGTTAATGACACTCTTTATAATGTAGTTAAGCAGTATAATAATACGGTACACAGAACAATTGGTCTTAAGCCAAGCGAAGTTAATGCAGGAAATAAGCAGCAAATTCTTCAAAAATATAATAAAACAGTTTTGCCAGCAACAACGAAAACTATATTTAAAGTTGGAGATCCCGTGCGTATAAGTAAATACAAAGGGACATTTGAAAAAGGGTATACTCCAAATTGGTCAACAGAAATATTTACTATTACTAAAATTCAGAACACAGAACCGGTTACATATATCATAGAAGATAGTAAGCATCGGCCCATTTTGGGATCGTTTTATTCACAAGAATTACTTAAAGCTAAATATCCAAACATTTACCTGGTTGAAAAAATTTTAAAAAAGAAAGGTACAAATTTATATGTGAAATGGTTAGGATTACCTTCTCAAGAAAACAGTTGGATTGATAAGTCAGAAGTTTTATAAGCAGGTCATATTTAATTTTTTCATTCTTAGTCCGTATTTCAAGAAAGAAAGAGTGTTCGGTATTACATCTTTAAATTATATTTTAATTATATCTTTAAATCAATGATGCCGAAATTTAATTCCGCAAGAAAAACAAAAGCTCGCAACGCTAAACCGACTGGTGCTGCAAAAAAATTAAAAACCGGGAGAGGTTTTAAGAAAACGTTTAAAAATATTGTTTCTCTTACAAAGAAACACATAAACAAATTTAAACCCAAATGTAAAAAAGCAGCTATAGAGTTAGCCGTTGCTGTTGCTCGTGAATTGGCTTCCGATTCTAACTCAACTGTGAATATTCCTCGAGTGATACCAGTGCCAAAAGTTGGAGGATTTCTTCCCTTAATACCAATTTTTGCTGGTCTGTCAGCTGCAGGTGGTTTAGCAGGTGGTGCAGCTGGAATCGCAAAGGCAGTTCAAGCAATAAAATCAGCTAAACAACGCTTGCAAGAACTTAAACGTCACAACCAAAAAATGGAAGAATTGTGTATAGGAAATGGGCTTTGTCTCAAAGAACATGGTGATGGTTTAGGCATTTATGTCAAAAAACAAAAAAACTAATTCCAAGGCTACCCAAAAGAGCGCTAACTAATATCGACCTACTGAAATATGCAAAATTCATTCCATTTTTTAGAGGAGTGTACATGAGAGATCAGTTGCCAGTTAGCCCGTTAAATAAAGAATGCGGCATTATAAATCTTGATAGTTCAGATAATCCTGGAACTCATTGGGTGGCCTATGCTAAATTAAGTGATTATATTGAATATTTCGACAGTTATGGTAACTTAAAACCACCGGAAGAATTTTTACACTATGTTGGACCAAATTTTTTTTATAATTATGCTAATGTGCAAAAGAGCCATCCTTATAATTGTGGCCATTTGTGTATTCGGTTTTTGAAATCCTTTTGGAACCGGCATAAATAGACGAGAACTTGATAAAATAATTTAGTTTGCTCAAAATGTCTATAACACTTACAATCACTGGAAACGAATCTGTTCTTCAAACGGAATTTATTCCTCCTCTGATATTAGATGATAATTATGAGTGTGGCTTACTCTACTTTTCTACATTTAATACAATTCCGAATATTCATGAAAATAATAACATTTTTGCCTATGGTAAAGATAAACGTATCAAAATTCCTTGGGGCAATTACGACTTGACAGACTTATATGAATACTTAAAAACTGAACTGAAAAATGTTCAGTTGCAAATTAAATCGAATAATAATACTTTTAAGTGTTTGTTATTTTGCACCGAGCCGATTCATTTTGAAGCCGAAAATAGTATCGCTTCATTTTTAGGATTTTCACAAACGATTCTAGAACCAAATAAATGGCATGAATCAGTCTATCCTGTAAACATTATTCCAACGTCGGTGATACGAATCGAATGTGATCTCGTGCAAGGCTCATATATGAATGGATTACCAGCCCATATAATTCACGAGTTTGTACTGAACGTTCCTCCGTGTCATCAGCTTATTGAGGTGCCTAAAAATATAATATATTTCCCTATAGCAAAAAAGCACATTTCATCAATAATTGTAAAAATATTAGACTTAAGAGGTGTGCCAATAAATTTTAAGAAAGAAAATATATATTTGAGTTTACACCTACGAAAATCAAAATGATTGTATATAATAACCCCCAAAGACTTAGAACACCATCGTCTTGTAAGCTTAAGAGACAAGCAAATAAAAAGAATAAGTTCAACAATAAAATGCCCAAGCAAAATAAAAATAAAGCCATTAATAAGCATACCGTGAAACGAATAACATCCATTACTCCGACTAAAATAACTAAGAGTAATAAAGAGTTCCTTCGTGCTCTTGGATTTAAAGTATGAGTATTCTCCATATAACGGACGACCCTCAATTTGACAATTCTATTGAAAGTTATGAAATCCATACTTATAATCCATACAATAATAGCTACAATGAAAGTGATGAAATACGAATACCTATCCACCAGCAAGACATTTATGTTTTGCCCTCAGCAAGTTCTGTGTATATAGAAGGATCTTTCTCCATAACAGAAAAGGATCGTACAACGGGAGCCTCAAAAACAAAGAAAATAAACTTAACTAATAATGCTATAGCATTCCTTTTTCAAGATATAAGGTACGAGATGAATGGAGTCGAAATTGATCGTATTAGAAATGCTGGAGTTACTACGACAATAAAGTCGCTCGTGTCTATGAATAATGGAGAAAGTAAAGCTGCTGAAATGTGGGGCTGGAATGTAAATGGGTTTAAGAATCATGATGGAAAGTTTTGTATTCTTTTACCGTTAAACAAATTATTGGGTTTCGCAGAAGATTATAGAAAAATTATTATTAATTGCAAACATGAATTAATTTTAAACAGAAGTAGCATTAATTTAAATGGTGTTGTAACAGATAAAGATGATTTGGTACAAGTTGACATACGGAAAGTTCAGTGGCGCATGCCTCATGTTAAAGTTTCAGATCAGCAAAGGCTTGCTTTGCTAAAACATTTAGAAAAAGATAAACCGTTACAAATTGCCTTCAGAAATTGGGATTTATATGAATACCCATTATTACCTAAGACTACGAAACATTCCTGGTCTGTGAAGACAGCTTCTCAACTAGAAAAACCGCGATATGTTATTTTTGGCTTACAAACTAATCGAAAAAATAATAAGGAAAAAGATAATGCCGTATTTGATCACTGTGATTTGAAAAACGTTACGTTATTTTTAAATTCGTATTATTATCCGTACGACGCTCTTAATTTAAAGTTTGAACAAGGCCAATATAGTATATTATATGATATGTATGCTCGATTTCGTCAGTCGTTTTACAACCTTCCCGTAGATCCGTTGTTAGATTTGAAACAGTTTAAAGATAAGGCTCCATTATACGTGATTGATTGTTCACGACAAAATGATAATTTAAAAACTGGACCAGTAGATGTGCGTTTAGAAATTGAAACTACGCAAGACATTCCTGACAACACAAGTGCTTATTGTTTAATTATTAACGATCGGCTGTTCGAGTATCGACCTTTGAGCAATATAGTCAGGAAACTAACATGAAATCAATAGCAATCGTTGACGTTCAAGGATTTAAAACAGATGGAAATCAATTTATTGTAAAAGAAATAGCTATAGTATTTAATGATCAGTTGCAGCATCTTCTTATTTTACCTCCTTTCCCATTGTATAATCTTTCTCCGGAAGAGCGTAAACAAATATGGTGGATACAGAAAAACAGAAAAATTTACTGGAATGAAGGTTTCATTCCCTACACAGATTATTTGATGCACGTAGAAGATTTTTTATCTGATAAAACAATTTATTGTAAAGGTACTGAGAAAGTACATTGGATTAAAACCATGTTTCTTCATAATGATGTAATTAACTTAGAGGACATGCAGTGTCCTAATTTCTTAAGTTTATATAAAGATTTTAGATTATCTAGTGATGTATTTAATTGTATTTACCATCCTACTATATGTGCTTTAAAAAATGTAACTTGCTTAAGAAAATGGTGTACAAATAAAGGTTTTCTATGAATAAGGTTGTTTATTTTTGTATATAAAAGAGTATTTCTCCTACAATAAATCAGTATCATGTTGTACTGAACGGCATTTCAACGTGATGCTCGACGCAGTTCTCATGCCATCTAAAACAGTAACTTTTAGCGATATTGCACTATTTTTCCCAGTGCCTTATCAAGATGATTGTCGAATGGGAACATGGAAAATTGACTCAGATCGATTTCGAATGCGTATAATTGCTTTTGAACAAAAATTCCGGCTTATCTTGGAGCGAGAGAGCAAAAGTAACATCTACTTGCGATAGCTAGCGATATCAAAATTAAAGTAGAAACTGATCTAACAAGTAACGAAGTGGGAATTAACATAACGGAGTTTGTGTACTCTCATAACTGCTGTTAATATTGGGCGGTTCTGTGAACGATAGCGACAGCGAGCGATTCGAAATCAGATGTATTAAGATTGAATATGAAGATTAAAGGGTATCCGTAGACTGGTCGCTGTAGTGTTGCGTAAATACCTACATTATTGTTAATATTGGGCGGTTCTGCGAACGGAGCGAGCGATAGCGAAGCGATGTGAGCTAGAACCCCCAATATTAACCTACTCTCCATATATTTATGGCTAGTGATTTGAATATTTCCCAACTAACGTCAGAATTCACATGTTCATGATATATGTGTTTCAAATTAACATCATCCTGTTTAAAAATAATTAGGAAATTCACATTGTCTCGAATTAATTGTTTGGGAATTTTAGAGTAAGTTTGAGATAAATAGAAAACATCTATTCCTTTATGTCTTCCCATAGAAAAATAATTACGTATATTGTTCTGATTTTCACAAGTTATATCGTCAAATATAAAAACAGAATTGCATAAGGCCTCATCAGGAGAAATTACATCCTTTTCGTCTTGAAATATGTGCAGATTAATATCAGATATTCTCATAATAACGTCTTCTAGAAAGCGGTATTTTGGTTGGAAAGCCGTTTTAGAATAAAGATACACATTTTGAAATTTTAACCCATTTTCATGAAGTAATAAACTTAGCATGGTATTGGTTTTGCCGCAATTGGAAGGCCCGCAGATTATGCATCGAATCGAGTTGGGCAAAAGCACACTGTGCTTTATATTAATAGGACGTGACTCAGCAATAATTTTACCGATTTCAAGTGACACTTGTTGTTTCATTAGCTTCATTTTACTTTCTGTTAACTAATTATACAAAACATTCATTAAATATGTATACCTACTAGCAGTTTAAGTTGGAGAGTATTTTGTTTTAGAAATGTTAGAGCGCTGCCTAAAAAGGCATTCGGTATTACTCATGATTATTCTTAATACCTGTTGCAACCTGTAAAGAATTGCGAGCATTGGCTTCCATTTCATTGCTTGCGTCAAACGGAAGCAGTCGCAACGAGAGAAGTTACTGCCTAATTTAAAGCCATAGGTAATGGTTTTCTATATTAATATTTTATCTTAAACAAAATTAAGATATCTTCTAACAGTCTTGAAATATATTTGAGAGATTAATAAAACTTGTAACGTACTTTATTTTGTTATGTTATTTCTGAGGGCTCGTTATAGTGTCTAACCTAATTTTTTTTCAGATAATGGAGTCAAACATGGGCAAACAAAACCAAGTTGATGATTTTGGCGACATATTTAACGTTAGCCCTCCAATTCATGATGTCGGGCCGGACGATCCATTCTATTACGTGCAAGATGTTGACGGTTGGCTTGAAAAAGTTGAAAAACGCCGTCAGGAAGTAGTACGCAAAATAGTGAAAAATAAGCCGAAAAAAACTATTATCAAAGATCAAACTAAAAAATGCTCGTCTTTCGTTATAAAAAATAACTATCGAAAAGGACAATATTTAATAAAAATTGATATCGAAGCTGTGAACGATGGTGATTCTAGCCGCAATGTTAGTGCGCAGTACCTTGTTTGCGATCCATGTGACGAAGTGTTAGACTCAACTGAATACGCATTGACAAGAATATTAAGAAAACTGGATGAAAAGTGAATAGCTTTTAGTATTACTGTACATATCATATAATAAACTTTTGTAATTTCGTAAGTACTTGCAGTATTCATTTTAATATATACTCGTACTTGTAGTTAAATGTTTACTAAGACCTCAATAAAAATTTCAGCAAATATGTTGTTTTTTTGTTTATAATTTAGAATGATAACCCATTTTAATAACGACAACTGTTATTATCAGTTGTAATTAGACTCCCATAGATAAAGAAAAACAGAGTATATTAAATAAGGCACCTAAAAAGTTTAAGGGCAAACTTATCTATTTACTGACTTTCGCATAACATTTTTATTTCTTATAATAAATAACATTTGAGCAATTGATAGATAGAAAAGCTAATAAACATCGAAACAATTATCGCCTGTTGACCAGGCAAGCGTTATGAACTCGGGATTCCGTGACCCGAACGTTACTATATTATTTTGTTTTATTATTCATGCACTTATTATGTTTTTGCGTCACGAATTAACATTCGAATCTTGAATCCTGAACTAAGTAGTAGCTTTAGGGATAATTTAGGTCGATAAATTATATTTTATTCGTTTTACTACCTATCGTTCATGGAACAGAGGTGTTTTAAGCCTTAGATGCATACAATATCAAAAAAATGATAGGTACTCCATTTTATTTTTGTAACGTCTTAAATAAAAGTCATATATATGTAAAATTGAGACTTAATGGCTCAGTTTGACAAAATCCCAAATTGACGTTAAGTTGATTTCGACTTGGGTCATTTCAGTAGTATCGTTGTTGATACTTCATGCATTTAAAGGTTAACAACTGGAAACAGGGCTCGGAAACCAGTATTCTCTCCATAAAAACCGTTTTTTTCGTTCTTTCGTTTATTATTTCATGTTTAATTAGGCTATCTAATTATACGAAGCAATATTCTAAATACATTATTGAGTCCTACATAAAGAGCATAAACTAATTCAAAATATTTGACTATTTCGGGATTTTGACATTAACCGGTTCCGAGCCCTGACTGGAAATATCAAAAACTCTTCATGGTGAAACAATATAGCGTTTAGAAAACTGATTGGATATTTATTTTTAGTTGCTTAATTGTGTACAAATCGTCACAACCTATTTTCTATAACGCTATACTGTCAATGGAGAAATATAAATAAAACAAGTAATATTATTTATCGTAAATATGATTTATTATCATTATTATTCAAATGTTACATACTTAAAAACTATGTAAAATTCATCACCACTTAAAATATCGGTTACAAATCAGAAATAAGGGTGAGGACCAAATTTTGAGACCATCGTTAAGGTTTCTAATTCGTTTACATTTAATTGATTCCGTTGTGACGAAAAAGTTGCCCAATAAATTGTAGACAAATTTCGGCTCACAACGGAATCAATTAAATTGTAGTCGAATTAAAATACTTTTAACGATGGTCCGAAAAAATTGTCAATGCTCTCATATCGTATCTTATTTACTAACTATGTAAATACAACACCAAGTAAAATATCGCTTACAAATCAGAAATATGGGTGGGATTATTGGGCCGTCGTTAAGGTTTTAATTCGTTTACATTTAATTGATTCCGTTGTGACGAAAAAGTTACTCAGTAAATTGTAGACAAATTTCGGCTCACAACGGAATCAATTAAATTATAGTCGAAATAAAATACTTTTAACGATCGTCTAAAAATTTGTCATCGTCCTAATATCGTATCTTATTTACTAACATCAGCAGCGTTACATTATATTTAAGGTTGATTCTACGCATGCAACACCGTACTTAACATAATGTTTTATAGTGCCCCCAGGGCAAAGACGTAATATTATCTTTATTTACACACCTTTTATCATCATCTCGTGAAAGAACTAGCTTGTTTATTTTTTGGGTATAAAGTTTATGGCATTTGGATCTAATAATACACATTTCGTCTCTCAATGATTCATTATAAAATAGAGCACGTTTATATTTATTAATGTCCAGTTTTTTGGTAATACACTTTTTTATTCCCTTTGCTTTTTTTACAGTTGTGTTACAAGTAGTGATGCAATATAATTTTGCTCGCAACCCTATATATTCTGTAATAATAGCACCGCCCATCTCATCTTTGAAATATCCGGGTATCTTACTGTTCACAGAAGGTATGTTAAATATATTACCTGCTTCATAATTGCTAGTATCAAAATATTCTATATTTTCTTTCAAGTCTCGATAAAAATCTTTTGTATAGATAAGATATAAGAGACTGTCGGTGTCAGTATAGCAGAGATGTATTTTATTTGTATAAATGCGTTTCATCACACTGTAATGAAATCTGTATAAATGGCTTTTTGCAAGTTCCAATATAGAGAAACCAATGTAGATCGGACGGTCAAGTACAACTTTTGTTTGGTTCAATTGAATTGCTACTAATGAGTCTGAAATTATCGCCACATTTTTAAAATTAGGAGCATTTATATATTTTTCCGCCCCACAATATTTGTTCGTTTTATTCCCATTATCTTTCCACACATTAACAAGTTTCACATCGACCTGCTTACGCTTATTCTCAATCGTTTTACCAAATATTGAATTATTCTGTTTTTTAAAAAAATCTCTTTCGAATTCGGAAGATGCTGTTTGTCTAAGTGAAGTATTTAAAGATATGTACGGTTCTAAAAAATTGCTTTGTTCAAAGGCTAAAACTTTATAGATTTTTAACAAAACTAACCCATTTTTTAAGCATTCTTTCAAATGAATGTAATGAATAATATATCGATGTTTATCATAAAGGTTAGCAATTAATTTACTATTTTTGCTCCCCGCGGGGACAAATTTTTCAGCCGCGAATGGCATGTCCGAATGAGAATCATGTAACTCAAGTGGGTAATGCAAGTCTACTTCCAAAATGAACCCGGTGTCAGAATCATGTTGTATACTTTCAACATCAAAACTCGCAATTTCGAAATCATCAAGAAATCTGAAATTACTTTTAGGAAGACGTTGCATCATGGCGTGGCCGTATAAGTTAACGCAGTCTAAATATACTAAAAAACTATCCGGCTCATTACTGTCGTAACTTAAAAGATACTTGTTGTTAGATCGAGCATATCTTCGTGAACACTGAGCAAGACCGCCTCTTATTCCTTTCTCGATCATCTGGTACATCTCTATATCCGTTAATAAATCTAACCTTACTTTAGTGTACAGTAGCATAGCGTCCCAACTTAGCGATGGTGATGACACGTAATAACAAGGGTCGAGATTGTAAAAATTAAGACTCATGTTTCTAAATTTTTCAAAACAATCGCATAAGAGTAATACGTCGCATTTTAAATACAAATCAGTGTATTCTCCGAGATTTTTAATGTTGAAAGTATCCCATACACGCATAGCATGTTTATAATCAGACGAGGATACAGATTCTGATGTCAATCTGTTAAAGAATTTAGAAGGCTCTGGCAAACATGTCTCTTCATATCGTTCCCAGGTGTCAACGTAATCGTAACAATATATACCCTTTTTACGAGCAATATCAAACTTTTCACCTTCGCCGAAAAATGATTTTAAATGTTGAAAATCGTTTGCTTTCATCGTGTTCACTAAATTATCTAAACTTGAGCTTAAAAAATTAAATGAATCGATAAATTTTAACTGGGCCACATTTTGACGATCCATGGGTATGAATTTAGTGAATGAAATAAACTTTTCTTTATTTTTCGGTATAAGGTTAATTCGCCCGCATACGTTCGAAAGTTCGTTAATAAATAGATGGCTGTCGTATCCTGTTAAGTTGTGGAAAATTATGGGAATAAAAGGACAAGTTTTTGCTTTTAAATTACATGTTGCATGCGCAGCCCCTCTATAACGACCCGTAAAATGATTATGATCCATCACAATTTTGTCGTCAGAAGAAAATGGTTCTTTACATATATGACACATAGTACTTGACGTAAACGATAACCGCTCATCTGGGGTAAGTGGAATCATAGGTTTACTGTAAGACAGAATAGCATGTAATCTGGTTACATCGCCGCATATTGTTTCGACAAACTTTTTCGAGCAGTTAGGACCTCGATAAGATACGAAGTCGTTTAGTTCAGGGTTGGTTTTACAGCAAATATAATAGGCAAAGCACGAAGCCTCGTGAATTTGCATATTTTCTACATAGGTTGACTTATTTTTATCCGAAAATTCTAGTAACAAGCTTTCAAAATCAGCGTAAATGACAATAGGTATCTCTTGTGTCCTTTCAAAATTACAAAAAGAAATTTTGGTGTCTTTTTCAGGTAACATAGTTTGGATTCCTGCACAGTTATGCTGAATTTGTTTTTCTTTCGTTGAAAAATACAAAAAACACTCTTCGCACAAATGTATTTTTGCTTTATGTTTAGTAAGTTGTTTATGAGCAAGCTTTCCTAAATCTTTTATCAAGCAAAAATGTGCCTTTCCTTTATGTCTTAATAATAATAAATTTACATGGTGTATTTTCCTTTTGTGCGTTTTATACAAAGGGCCAGTGACTTCGCCTTTTTTTGTTAAACCATAGATATTTAAACTAATATCAGAGTTCTTATTTTCAAACCATTTGACATCATTTAAACTTGGCGGAAATGACATACCACTTGTTTCTAATATATCAGAATAATCGGGATATGATGTAACTCTATGAGCATTTTTTTTAGTTGGATACAAATAAGCCATAATACACCATAAAAAGCAGCGATTGTCTGTATTATTTATATTCAAGCAAGCCTTCTTATTTGCTATGTGCTTGGGCAATGGTATATAGGAGCCTGCCCTTAGAGGGTTGTACTTCATTATATTGACTTCTAAATGATTAATCGTGTCAATTGTCCACCCGGACTCCGAAAGTTCGAATTCTGAACATTTTGAGACTAATGTTTCAGCAAATGAGCGATATAATGATGAAATATCGCTGTTTTGAAATACTTCAACGTATTTAGTATTGAATGATTTCATTGATTTCTCATCATTCTTCGTCAATACATATGTAACAAAGAGTTCGAAATTCACTTTTAATGCCGTATGCTTATACAAGTACTCCCTAATAAGTTGGTCCGTTACTTCTGAAATTTCGGATAAAAACAATTCTGGAGCGATCGTAAAGTTTGCCGAATTTATTTTATAGCTAGCTATTCTGTCACGAAATGCGTTGGCAATTATGTATACATTTTTATATTTTGTATTGAGTAAACAATTAGATTTATGCAAGTTGGTTTTTTTATGAGTTGATAACTTTGGAACGTGAACGTTACAAGCTTGGCAAAAATACATGATGATTTAATATAAAGTTAACTCGTAAATTAAAATATGTATTTATAACGTAAAGTTTAAATTACTACGAAAAATTGGGCAAAATGAATATTGCGAATGAAAAAAATATCCGAATCTAATTTAAATACTGGGTCTACCTGAGTTTGACGTAATATTCTCCATTTGTCTGCATAGTATATCCAGATGCGGTTTTCAAGATAAAAAAAGATCATACGGTCGAGGCTTTTAGGGACAGTGCATTTGATAAACCTGAAAGGACAAAACGATGTCATAGTAAGTAAAATACAAAAATAAATCGACCAAAAATTGTGACATGCCTTAAAAAATACACCTGTAATATCTTCTTCAAAATTTCGTTACCTACGAAAAGTCAGTTATTATAATTGTATGCTAAATAAATTAAAGACGTTACTGATGTCAATATAGTAGTCAATATGTGTAAGAATCTATGACAATCAAGGTCAAGATATGATGCAAAACTAAATATGGTTAACAATGAAAAAATATACTTCTGAATCCAGTTTAAAGGTTAAATTCGATTAAATAATACACTGAAATACCGAGGGTCAAAGTAAAGAAAAATAGTCATACCTTAAATATTAGAAGGGTACAATATAGGTTGGATGCCTTTATATTCTTCTTTAACAGCCTTTATAACGTCGCAGACTGAAGCAAAAATTGGGCTGGTTTCATCGACCGCTCCCTTGAAAGTGACGACTGCTTTTTTCCAGCGGTCAACCTCATTCCCCGATGGCTCCAAATCTCGCATGTGATATGCCCTGAGTTCGATGTAATACCCCCCTTTGGCAGAATGATTCGTCTGCATAGTATACCCAGACGCAGTTTTTCTTGATAGAAAGTTTCTCAATGCTGAAGCTCTAATTGGTACGGCAGTTCCATAATCCTGTAAGAACAATGACATGTTAATTAAAAATAAATCATAACGCAAATCAGTAATGGCTTACGAAAGATTTCGTTAGCGAAATATCACTTATCATAATTGTGAAGTTATTTTTATACGTATTACGTACTTAAGCAAGGTAAGCTTAGACAGGTACCTCAGAATCCAGGAACAGTTGAGGTTTCTGGACCTTTTTCTTCGACTGCGCTGTGGAATCATCTTCGGTTTCAGAGTCTGAATTATTATCGGCAACCTTCAAAACCTTCTGCGTAGTTTTCTTTGCTCGAACGGTTTTGGATTTTAATGCTTTTCCCTTCGATTTTTTAGCCGGCGGAAGCGCGTCGTCACTTCTCTGCGTTAAAAAAATTTCCTCGTCGGATTCAAACGGATTATTATTAGATGCCCTGTAAAAAGCACATTATAGAAGCAAACACGATGCAAATTATAAAGAATAACTTATTCGACATATACTTACATACTTGCTCGAATTGCCTTCTGAGTTTGTTAATGAATAAAATATTTTTAAGCGTCCTTCAATAATGTACGTAATTAAAGTTTTCAAGTGTCCACCTGGTTGAACGTGTCAATAGATATGAGCTGAACAAATATCGAGTATCCAACAAGAAACCTTTAATTCTAAAGGCGCGTAGATATTGAAGTACTTATGCAAGCGCACTATGTTTATGTAATTTCTGAAATGATAATACAGACATAATTCTACTTTACATCATAGGAAGATAAGATCTATTTTAGTAGATAGCTCCAACGATAGGTGTGAACTAGGATTAATGCAAAATCTAATTTAGGTAGTGGCGCCAGATTGTCGACGACATTTGATACGTAATTCTAAAATGGAAATCAAATGTACTTACCTTTTCGACATACAATTTGGTTGGTTAATAATAATAATAATATAATCGGGCTATATGTGTAAATCAATCTATCTGACAAACGTAGCTTAACCAAAACTATTAATTATTAATATTGGATATTTCAAATGTTGGTTAAAACTAAATCTATTTTCATACCATCTAGCGGCTAAGACATGAAGCTTTATAACGAACCTTTGCAGTTTCGGCACAGCGCTAAACAGCTTCGCACTTTTAAATGTTTGTAAGGTTATTGATAGATGGTGCCCTGAAATCGATTTTTTATCTTGTGGAATAAACTTTATTTTACACATACTGCGTGGAAAACAATGACATTACTGTTTCTGGTGACCACTCAAACCAGTACATTAAGGAAAAATGTATATTTACTAATCAAACAATTTGACATATTAACATTTGTTTGCTCATTATTCGCTAGATGGCTATACGGATGGCGTTACATAGGGTTTAAAAGGTAAATATACTGAATTCAATGTAATAATTTACTTTTACAACTTGCAAGTAACGAAATATTGGAAATAAGAGTAAACTATAATGAAAATAAATAAAAAATCTTTATTTATGCATAGGTTTAACAATTTAAACGCTATTACTCTTCAGCGCGCTATAGACATTTTTCCTTAAGGACAGTATATATAATTAGACTTCATTAATAATAACGGCGAGCCGAGTTCATTCTCGGCGGACCACTTGTCAAACGTTTACATGAGACAGACCTGGCCAATCTGTGTGAATGTAAATGAATGACATAAAATAATACCAGAGAACTTAAAATACCTAAAATCAAAACATGAAACTTAGAAATATGTTGAAGCATCATCCGACCCTTTGCCTAGTCAAACCGATTATTAAGTACAGAACTGGCCATTCTGGAAAAATAGTTGGAATGATGAGACATTGGTCAGCAAGTAAGTAATATACGAGTCTGGCCAACCTGGAAATTATTTGCTCAACTTAGCCGCACACGGGTGCCGGGATGTGGTAAATATATTATGAAATAAAAACCTGGCACCCGTGGGTAAGGCCTTTTGCTGTTTTTTTTTTATCGTTGCATGAGAAGTTTGCTGGGAGGATGAAGACATTCGAAATCAGATGTATTAAGATTGAATATGAAGATTAAAGGGTATCCGTAGACTGGCCGCTGTAGTGCTGCGTAAATACCTGCATTATTGTTAATATTGGGCGGTTCTGCGAACGGAGCGAGCGATAGCGAAGCGATGTGAGCTAGAACCCCCAATATTAACCTACTATGGAGGGACCCATTTGCATCTTTAATAATCAGCAAAGATTGTGAGTTGAACAATGGTAGATATAGAAAATCATTTGATGAGTTTGTAAAGTTTGAGTGAACCATTCATACAAATATTTATGACAAATCCAATTTAAGACAGTTAGTTACAGGCTTAAGGCAATAGAACAAGTCTGTACAAATTTAAATGTCATGGAAACCGATTTAAAAACACAGTTAATAAAATCAGTTAAAAATATAAAAAATAAACTGAAACAAATGCGTGAAAAAGATGAAGTTTGTGAGTTACAACATAAAAAAATATTCAAATCATTAAGTGACCCATTAGAAACCCTAGTATCACTAAACAATACTTCTAATAATGTTCGCGTGCACAAGGAAAATAAAGAGATATATGCTCAAAACGACGCTCCTATGGATGATGCTAATCTTGATTTAAAATATGGCTCTAAAGAGTTTGTGTCACAAGAATTAAAAACTCCAACTAAAGTGGAAAACTATGTAGCAAAAGTGAAGAGTCCTCAAGCAAATAGAAAATATTTGCAACTCCCGAAAGAACCTTTCAATGTAACATTTGGAGTGCGGAATGATGGCGAGAACTTATTTATAGGTAATTCGCCGGTAACATTAAAAACGCAGGGCGAAAATACCCCAAATAAAATGACAATGATTAATTTACCTGATAAAAGTTATGAGTTAACTCCAGGACTAAACGAACTTTTATTTCAAACCAAACCCAATTCAAATATCGTTGAAGAAAAAGATAAACTAACTTATAAAGATATCCTGATTCATACTAATGTTCATAAGAGAGGATATAGTCCAGACGGTCAAATACAAGGAAATTCGGGCATGAAATACTGCCAATTTATCAAACCATTATTTAACGAATCTAACAAAAAACAGGGTGGCAACTTACCAGTATTGAAAAAATATAGGCGTAATACAGATTACATATATTGGGACGATCCTAACGAGTTAATTGACAGATTAAAATTATTGGTTGCTTCTAAAAATGCTGGCAATACTAATCACGATAATGAAATAATTTCTATCATAGAAGAATTGAGAGAAGCAGGTATAATAAAAGAATAAAAGTGTTGTTAGGGACTCATTATGACTTAGTCCTATAATGTTCTCTGAAGATGAACGTTGATAAGTTTGGCCATCACATATTCAAAAGGCGAAAAGTAAATTCAAATATAGAACCTTATATGGCTTTCATAAATTTTAATGATGATTTTATTGACGCGAAGAATAAGCCTATTAAACAGCTTGGAAAACCAATTGATTCCGCGGACGGTGTAACAAAAGAGTATGTTGATAATATAATGGAGGTTATGTTAAAAAAAATAACAGCGATACGTCAAGAATTACAGCAGTTAGATACAGAAATTAAAACCTTAAATCAGAGCATAGACTCAGTGATACAAAGAAGCAAATACAAAAAATGAGTAAAGAAGTGGTGGTTAATGAAATACATAAACAAGCTCGAAAGAATTTTCCTCGAAGACATGTGATAATGAGAGATATTGACGATTTATGGCAAGCTGATCTTATTGACATGCAGTCTATTTCGACAGTGAACTCAAAGTATAAATATATACTAGCAATAATCGATACCTTTTCGAAGTATGCTTGGGTATATCCATTAAAACAAAAAAGTAAAGAACATGTGACTCGAGCCTTTGAAGATTTGTTAACACAACCTCGTGTTCCGAAAAATTTACAAACTGACTTAGGAACTGAATTTTATAACAAACAATTAAAACATTTACTTGATCGATATAATATAAGACACTATTCAACATACTCTGTGAAAAAAGCTTCTATAGTGGAAAGGTTTATAAGAACCTTAAAAACCAAATTATATAAACAATTTAGCTTACAAGGAAACTACAAATGGGTTAATGACACTCTTTATAATGTAGTTAAGCAGTATAATAATACGGTACACAGAACAATTGGTCTTAAGCCAAGCGAAGTTAATGCAGGAAATAAGCAGCAAATTCTTCAAAAATATAATAAAACAGTTTTGCCAGCAACAACGAAAACTATATTTAAAGTTGGAGATCCCGTGCGTATAAGTAAATACAAAGGGACATTTGAAAAAGGGTATACTCCAAATTGGTCAACAGAAATATTTACTATTACTAAAATTCAGAACACAGAACCGGTTACATATATCATAGAAGATAGTAAGCATCGGCCCATTTTGGGATCGTTTTATTCACAAGAATTACTTAAAGCTAAATATCCAAACATTTACCTGGTTGAAAAAATTTTAAAAAAGAAAGGTACAAATTTATATGTGAAATGGTTAGGATTACCTTCTCAAGAAAACAGTTGGATTGATAAGTCAGAAGTTTTATAAGCAGGTCATATTTAATTTTTTCATTCTTAGTCCGTATTTCAAGAAAGAAAGAGTGTTCGGTATTACATCTTTAAATTATATTTTAATTATATCTTTAAATCAATGATGCCGAAATTTAATTCCGCAAGAAAAACAAAAGCTCGCAACGCTAAACCGACTGGTGCTGCAAAAAAATTAAAAACCGGGAGAGGTTTTAAGAAAACGTTTAAAAATATTGTTTCTCTTACAAAGAAACACATAAACAAATTTAAACCCAAATGTAAAAAAGCAGCTATAGAGTTAGCCGTTGCTGTTGCTCGTGAATTGGCTTCCGATTCTAACTCAACTGTGAATATTCCTCGAGTGATACCAGTGCCAAAAGTTGGAGGATTTCTTCCCTTAATACCAATTTTTGCTGGTCTGTCAGCTGCAGGTGGTTTAGCAGGTGGTGCAGCTGGAATCGCAAAGGCAGTTCAAGCAATAAAATCAGCTAAACAACGCTTGCAAGAACTTAAACGTCACAACCAAAAAATGGAAGAATTGTGTATAGGAAATGGGCTTTGTCTCAAAGAACATGGTGATGGTTTAGGCATTTATGTCAAAAAACAAAAAAACTAATTCCAAGGCTACCCAAAAGAGCGCTAACTAATATCGACCTACTGAAATATGCAAAATTCATTCCATTTTTTAGAGGAGTGTACATGAGAGATCAGTTGCCAGTTAGCCCGTTAAATAAAGAATGCGGCATTATAAATCTTGATAGTTCAGATAATCCTGGAACTCATTGGGTGGCCTATGCTAAATTAAGTGATTATATTGAATATTTCGACAGTTATGGTAACTTAAAACCACCGGAAGAATTTTTACACTATGTTGGACCAAATTTTTTTTATAATTATGCTAATGTGCAAAAGAGCCATCCTTATAATTGTGGCCATTTGTGTATTCGGTTTTTGAAATCCTTTTGGAACCGGCATAAATAGACGAGAACTTGATAAAATAATTTAGTTTGCTCAAAATGTCTATAACACTTACAATCACTGGAAACGAATCTGTTCTTCAAACGGAATTTATTCCTCCTCTGATATTAGATGATAATTATGAGTGTGGCTTACTCTACTTTTCTACATTTAATACAATTCCGAATATTCATGAAAATAATAACATTTTTGCCTATGGTAAAGATAAACGTATCAAAATTCCTTGGGGCAATTACGACTTGACAGACTTATATGAATACTTAAAAACTGAACTGAAAAATGTTCAGTTGCAAATTAAATCGAATAATAATACTTTTAAGTGTTTGTTATTTTGCACCGAGCCGATTCATTTTGAAGCCGAAAATAGTATCGCTTCATTTTTAGGATTTTCACAAACGATTCTAGAACCAAATAAATGGCATGAATCAGTCTATCCTGTAAACATTATTCCAACGTCGGTGATACGAATCGAATGTGATCTCGTGCAAGGCTCATATATGAATGGATTACCAGCCCATATAATTCACGAGTTTGTACTGAACGTTCCTCCGTGTCATCAGCTTATTGAGGTGCCTAAAAATATAATATATTTCCCTATAGCAAAAAAGCACATTTCATCAATAATTGTAAAAATATTAGACTTAAGAGGTGTGCCAATAAATTTTAAGAAAGAAAATATATATTTGAGTTTACACCTACGAAAATCAAAATGATTGTATATAATAACCCCCAAAGACTTAGAACACCATCGTCTTGTAAGCTTAAGAGACAAGCAAATAAAAAGAATAAGTTCAACAATAAAATGCCCAAGCAAAATAAAAATAAAGCCATTAATAAGCATACCGTGAAACGAATAACATCCATTACTCCGACTAAAATAACTAAGAGTAATAAAGAGTTCCTTCGTGCTCTTGGATTTAAAGTATGAGTATTCTCCATATAACGGACGACCCTCAATTTGACAATTCTATTGAAAGTTATGAAATCCATACTTATAATCCATACAATAATAGCTACAATGAAAGTGATGAAATACGAATACCTATCCACCAGCAAGACATTTATGTTTTGCCCTCAGCAAGTTCTGTGTATATAGAAGGATCTTTCTCCATAACAGAAAAGGATCGTACAACGGGAGCCTCAAAAACAAAGAAAATAAACTTAACTACGCCTTTATTTTTTCAATACTGGTAAGTTGCCGCCCTGTTTTTTGTTAGATTCGTTAAATAATGGTTTGATAAATTGGCAGTATTTCATGCCCGAATTTCCTTGTATTTGACCGTCTGGACTATATCCTCTCTTATGAACATTAGTATGAATCAGGATATCTTTATAAGTTAGTTTATCTTTTTCTTCAACGATATTTGAATTGGGTTTGGTTTGAAATAAAAGTTCGTTTAGTCCTGGAGTTAACTCATAACTTTTATCAGGTAAATTAATCATTGTCATTTTATTTGGGGTATTTTCGCCCTGCGTTTTTAATGTTACCGGCGAATTACCTATAAATAAGTTCTCGCCATCATTCCGCACTCCAAATGTTACATTGAAAGGTTCTTTCGGGAGTTGCAAATATTTTCTATTTGCTTGAGGACTCTTCACTTTTGCTACATAGTTTTCCACTTTAGTTGGAGTTTTTAATTCTTGTGACACAAACTCTTTAGAGCCATATTTTAAATCAAGATTAGCATCATCCATAGGAGCGTCGTTTTGAGCATATATCTCTTTATTTTCCTTGTGCACGCGAACATTATTAGAAGTATTGTTTAGTGATACTAGGGTTTCTAATGGGTCACTTAATGATTTGAATATTTTTTTATGTTGTAACTCACAAACTTCATCTTTTTCACGCATTTGTTTCAGTTTATTTTTTATATTTTTAACTGATTTTATTAACTGTGTTTTTAAATCGGTTTCCATGACATTTAAATTTGTACAGACTTGTTCTATTGCCTTAAGCCTGTAACTAACTGTCTTAAATTGGATTTGTCATAAATATTTGTATGAATGGTTCACTCAAACTTTACAAACTCATCAAATGATTTTCTATATCTACCATTGTTCAACTCACAATCTTTGCTGATTATTAAAGATGCAAATGGGTCCCTCCATAGTAGGTTAATATTGGGGGTTCTAGCTCACATCGCTTCGCTATCGCTCGCTCCGTTCGCAGAACCGCCCAATATTAACAATAATGCAGGTATTTACGCAGCACTACAGCGGCCAGTCTACGGATACCCTTTAATCTTCATATTCAATCTTAATACATCTGATTTCGAATGTCTTCATCCTCCCAGCAAACTTCTCATGCAACGATAAAAAAAAAACAGCAAAAGGCCTTACCCACGGGTGCCAGGTTTTTATTTCATAATATATTTACCACATCCCGGCACCCGTGTGCGGCTAAGTTGAGCAAATAATTTCCAGGTTGGCCAGACTCGTATATTACTTACTTGCTGACCAATGTCTCATCATTCCAACTATTTTTCCAGAATGGCCAGTTCTGTACTTAATAATCGGTTTGACTAGGCAAAGGGTCGGATGATGCTTCAACATATTTCTAAGTTTCATGTTTTGATTTTAGGTATTTTAAGTTCTCTGGTATTATTTTATGTCATTCATTTACATTCACACAGATTGGCCAGGTCTGTCTCATGTAAACGTTTGACAAGTGGTCCGCCGAGAATGAACTCGGCTCGCCGTTATTATTAATGAAGTCTAATTATATATACTGTCCTTAAGGAAAAATGTCTATAGCGCGCTGAAGAGTAATAGCGTTTAAATTGTTAAACCTATGCATAAATAAAGATTTTTTATTTATTTTCATTATAGTTTACTCTTATTTCCAATATTTCGTTACTTGCAAGTTGTAAAAGTAAATTATTACATTGAATTCAGTATATTTACCTTTTAAACCCTATGTAACGCCATCCGTATAGCCATCTAGCGAATAATGAGCAAACAAATGTTAATATGTCAAATTGTTTGATTAGTAAATATACATTTTTCCTTAATGTACTGGTTTGAGTGGTCACCAGAAACAGTAATGTCATTGTTTTCCACGCAGTATGTGTAAAATAAAGTTTATTCCACAAGATAAAAAATCGATTTCAGGGCACCATCTATCAATAACCTTACAAACATTTAAAAGTGCGAAGCTGTTTAGCGCTGTGCCGAAACTGCAAAGGTTCGTTATAAAGCTTCATGTCTTAGCCGCTAGATGGTATGAAAATAGATTTAGTTTTAACCAACATTTGAAATATCCAATATTAATAATTAATAGTTTTGGTTAAGCTACGTTTGTCAGATAGATTGATTTACACATATAGCCCGATTATATTATTATTATTATTAACCAACCAAATTGTATGTCGAAAAGGTAAGTACATTTGATTTCCATTTTAGAATTACGTATCAAATGTCGTCGACAATCTGGCGCCACTACCTAAATTAGATTTTGCATTAATCCTAGTTCACACCTATCGTTGGAGCTATCTACTAAAATAGATCTTATCTTCCTATGATGTAAAGTAGAATTATGTCTGTATTATCATTTCAGAAATTACATAAACATAGTGCGCTTGCATAAGTACTTCAATATCTACGCGCCTTTAGAATTAAAGGTTTCTTGTTGGATACTCGATATTTGTTCAGCTCATATCTATTGACACGTTCAACCAGGTGGACACTTGAAAACTTTAATTACGTACATTATTGAAGGACGCTTAAAAATATTTTATTCATTAACAAACTCAGAAGGCAATTCGAGCAAGTATGTAAGTATATGTCGAATAAGTTATTCTTTATAATTTGCATCGTGTTTGCTTCTATAATGTGCTTTTTACAGGGCATCTAATAATAATCCGTTTGAATCCGACGAGGAAATTTTTTTAACGCAGAGAAGTGACGACGCGCTTCCGCCGGCTAAAAAATCGAAGGGAAAAGCATTAAAATCCAAAACCGTTCGAGCAAAGAAAACTACGCAGAAGGTTTTGAAGGTTGCCGATAATAATTCAGACTCTGAAACCGAAGATGATTCCACAGCGCAGTCGAAGAAAAAGGTCCAGAAACCTCAACTGTTCCTGGATTCTGAGGTACCTGTCTAAGCTTACCTTGCTTAAGTACGTAATACGTATAAAAATAACTTCACAATTATGATAAGTGATATTTCGCTAACGAAATCTTTCGTAAGCCATTACTGATTTGCGTTATGATTTATTTTTAATTAACATGTCATTGTTCTTACAGGATTATGGAACTGCCGTACCAATTAGAGCTTCAGCATTGAGAAACTTTCTATCAAGAAAAACTGCGTCTGGGTATACTATGCAGACGAATCATTCTGCCAAAGGGGGGTATTACATCGAACTCAGGGCATATCACATGCGAGATTTGGAGCCATCGGGGAATGAGGTTGACCGCTGGAAAAAAGCAGTCGTCACTTTCAAGGGAGCGGTCGATGAAACCAGCCCAATTTTTGCTTCAGTCTGCGACGTTATAAAGGCTGTTAAAGAAGAATATAAAGGCATCCAACCTATATTGTACCCTTCTAATATTTAAGGTATGACTATTTTTCTTTACTTTGACCCTCGGTATTTCAGTGTATTATTTAATCGAATTTAACCTTTAAACTGGATTCAGAAGTATATTTTTTCATTGTTAACCATATTTAGTTTTGCATCATATCTTGACCTTGATTGTCATAGATTCTTACACATATTGACTACTATATTGACATCAGTAACGTCTTTAATTTATTTAGCATACAATTATAATAACTGACTTTTCGTAGGTAACGAAATTTTGAAGAAGATATTACAGGTGTATTTTTTAAGGCATGTCACAATTTTTGGTCGATTTATTTTTGTATTTTACTTACTATGACATCGTTTTGTCCTTTCAGGTTTATCAAATGCACTGTCCCTAAAAGCCTCGACCGTATGATCTTTTTTTATCTTGAAAACCGCATCTGGATATACTATGCAGACAAATGGAGAATATTACGTCAAACTCAGGTAGACCCAGTATTTAAATTAGATTCGGATATTTTTTTCATTCGCAATATTCATTTTGCCCAATTTTTCGTAGTAATTTAAACTTTACGTTATAAATACATATTTTAATTTACGAGTTAACTTTATATTAAATCATCATGTATTTTTGCCAAGCTTGTAACGTTCACGTTCCAAAGTTATCAACTCATAAAAAAACCAACTTGCATAAATCTAATTGTTTACTCAATACAAAATATAAAAATGTATACATAATTGCCAACGCATTTCGTGACAGAATAGCTAGCTATAAAATAAATTCGGCAAACTTTACGATCGCTCCAGAATTGTTTTTATCCGAAATTTCAGAAGTAACGGACCAACTTATTAGGGAGTACTTGTATAAGCATACGGCATTAAAAGTGAATTTCGAACTCTTTGTTACATATGTATTGACGAAGAATGATGAGAAATCAATGAAATCATTCAATACTAAATACGTTGAAGTATTTCAAAACAGCGATATTTCATCATTATATCGCTCATTTGCTGAAACATTAGTCTCAAAATGTTCAGAATTCGAACTTTCGGAGTCCGGGTGGACAATTGACACGATTAATCATTTAGAAGTCAATATAATGAAGTACAACCCTCTAAGGGCAGGCTCCTATATACCATTGCCCAAGCACATAGCAAATAAGAAGGCTTGCTTGAATATAAATAATACAGACAATCGCTGCTTTTTATGGTGTATTATGGCTTATTTGTATCCAACTAAAAAAAATGCTCATAGAGTTACATCATATCCCGATTATTCTGATATATTAGAAACAAGTGGTATGTCATTTCCGCCAAGTTTAAATGATGTCAAATGGTTTGAAAATAAGAACTCTGATATTAGTTTAAATATCTATGGTTTAACAAAAAAAGGCGAAGTCACTGGCCCTTTGTATAAAACGCACAAAAGGAAAATACACCATGTAAATTTATTATTATTAAGACATAAAGGAAAGGCACATTTTTGCTTGATAAAAGATTTAGGAAAGCTTGCTCATAAACAACTTACTAAACATAAAGCAAAAATACATTTGTGCGAAGAGTGTTTTTTGTATTTTTCAACGAAAGAAAAACAAATTCAGCATAACTGTGCAGGAATCCAAACTATGTTACCTGAAAAAGACACCAAAATTTCTTTTTGTAATTTTGAAAGGACACAAGAGATACCTATTGTCATTTACGCTGATTTTGAAAGCTTGTTACTAGAATTTTCGGATAAAAATAAGTCAACCTATGTAGAAAATATGCAAATTCACGAGGCTTCGTGCTTTGCCTATTATATTTGCTGTAAAACCAACCCTGAACTAAACGACTTCGTATCTTATCGAGGTCCTAACTGCTCGAAAAAGTTTGTCGAAACAATATGCGGCGATGTAACCAGATTACATGCTATTCTGTCTTACAGTAAACCTATGATTCCACTTACCCCAGATGAGCGGTTATCGTTTACGTCAAGTACTATGTGTCATATATGTAAAGAACCATTTTCTTCTGACGACAAAATTGTGATGGATCATAATCATTTTACGGGTCGTTATAGAGGGGCTGCGCATGCAACATGTAATTTAAAAGCAAAAACTTGTCCTTTTATTCCCATAATTTTCCACAACTTAACAGGATACGACAGCCATCTATTTATTAACGAACTTTCGAACGTATGCGGGCGAATTAACCTTATACCGAAAAATAAAGAAAAGTTTATTTCATTCACTAAATTCATACCCATGGATCGTCAAAATGTGGCCCAGTTAAAATTTATCGATTCATTTAATTTTTTAAGCTCAAGTTTAGATAATTTAGTGAACACGATGAAAGCAAACGATTTTCAACATTTAAAATCATTTTTCGGCGAAGGTGAAAAGTTTGATATTGCTCGTAAAAAGGGTATATATTGTTACGATTACGTTGACACCTGGGAACGATATGAAGAGACATGTTTGCCAGAGCCTTCTAAATTCTTTAACAGATTGACATCAGAATCTGTATCCTCGTCTGATTATAAACATGCTATGCGTGTATGGGATACTTTCAACATTAAAAATCTCGGAGAATACACTGATTTGTATTTAAAATGCGACGTATTACTCTTATGCGATTGTTTTGAAAAATTTAGAAACATGAGTCTTAATTTTTACAATCTCGACCCTTGTTATTACGTGTCATCACCATCGCTAAGTTGGGACGCTATGCTACTGTACACTAAAGTAAGGTTAGATTTATTAACGGATATAGAGATGTACCAGATGATCGAGAAAGGAATAAGAGGCGGTCTTGCTCAGTGTTCACGAAGATATGCTCGATCTAACAACAAGTATCTTTTAAGTTACGACAGTAATGAGCCGGATAGTTTTTTAGTATATTTAGACTGCGTTAACTTATACGGCCACGCCATGATGCAACGTCTTCCTAAAAGTAATTTCAGATTTCTTGATGATTTCGAAATTGCGAGTTTTGATGTTGAAAGTATACAACATGATTCTGACACCGGGTTCATTTTGGAAGTAGACTTGCATTACCCACTTGAGTTACATGATTCTCATTCGGACATGCCATTCGCGGCTGAAAAATTTGTCCCCGCGGGGAGCAAAAATAGTAAATTAATTGCTAACCTTTATGATAAACATCGATATATTATTCATTACATTCATTTGAAAGAATGCTTAAAAAATGGGTTAGTTTTGTTAAAAATCTATAAAGTTTTAGCCTTTGAACAAAGCAATTTTTTAGAACCGTACATATCTTTAAATACTTCACTTAGACAAACAGCATCTTCCGAATTCGAAAGAGATTTTTTTAAAAAACAGAATAATTCAATATTTGGTAAAACGATTGAGAATAAGCGTAAGCAGGTCGATGTGAAACTTGTTAATGTGTGGAAAGATAATGGGAATAAAACGAACAAATATTGTGGGGCGGAAAAATATATAAATGCTCCTAATTTTAAAAATGTGGCGATAATTTCAGACTCATTAGTAGCAATTCAATTGAACCAAACAAAAGTTGTACTTGACCGTCCGATCTACATTGGTTTCTCTATATTGGAACTTGCAAAAAGCCATTTATACAGATTTCATTACAGTGTGATGAAACGCATTTATACAAATAAAATACATCTCTGCTATACTGACACCGACAGTCTCTTATATCTTATCTATACAAAAGATTTTTATCGAGACTTGAAAGAAAATTGTAGTGATTTATTCCTACAAAAGCGACCTGCCGCACACCTGCTTTCACTACTACTGATTTTCTTAAAAACAGACATATTACCGACACTGCAATTATAGGAGATTGTTACAGACCTTATGCCATATCCATCCAATGTCATACAGATAGCCGTGATTGCCTGGGAGCATAAAGCGAATCCATAATATGCCATGGTACATTGGCGATTCCTGGCGACATTGCCACTCACAATTTTCACACTTCGCCTGAACCGAACTAGGCTTAATGCGCATCGATCTAGTCCTCGGGACACCCGGAATCCAATCATAACACTAGTTTATCACAAACAACGAATTTAGATAGGAATATTCGTATCAGATGAAAACATAACCTGGACACTCAGTTGACATGACAAACGGAGGAGCGTTCCGAACCCATACTAGCGAAATTAGTAACGTATTTGTGCAAACTTAGAAAATAAATAAAAAGTATAGAATAACGACTTCCGAATATTTTAGAATCCGCCTTTCCTTACAAAAGTAATTATTGTAGCATTAGTTGTTTTAATACAAGTAGAATTGATTTGTAAAATTATATTTTTGTAGCGCGTCAGTTCATTCGCGTGTGTTTTCGGAACGTATGACAGTGGAGGACAAGGGACTAACAGAGGTCGACGGAAGGACAGGAGACGGCCGCGCGCCGGTATGTTCGCTTTCTAACAAAATCTTGGGTTTTTGAAGATGAGTATGTAAACGTCCAACATGTTGTAGTGGCGAGCCCCCGTCTCGCGTTTGTATTGACATGTAAGTTGTGGAACGATCAGTGTTAGTGTTTAGCGCGGCGCCTCGCGCGCTGTGACCACGCCATGAGCGCGTGCTAGAACATTCCTTCGCCCAAGCCGCAGGCCGCGAGTTTCGACCGACGGCTCGTGTCTCAGTCTACGTCTCGGGACGAGAGCGCTGGGCGATTTTGCGCCCTCGTCGTGACTGCGTAGCTGAGGATGCCAAGGCTTCGTCACGTCGGTCCTCTTTGTCTTCGGACTCCACCACCGTAGGTCGCGGGGTACATACCCGTCCCGCCCCGCGGGCCATCGGAGCGCCGGCGTCCCGCCGCGCCGTCGTCACCGCGACGGGGCACCGCCGCCCCGGTCGCCATACCAAGGTGGCTAGCCAAGGGACCACAGAGCCATCGCGACGACCCTTCGAGTCCTTGATCTCCTCGCGGTTGCTTAACCGTTGAGTGACGACTGGGACCTCGACCAGCTCTGGAGCTCATCGTTGCTTAGCCTGTACTGGCGGATTCAGGATGAGCGTAATGTTACATCTCGTCGTGATTGAACTGTTGCCGTAAGTGTTTGACTTTTCACTATTTATTTGGCCAAATAAAATTAGCGTCTCGCGTTCGCGTCCGTATCGTGTTGCGTCAGGAGGCCTCCACCCAACCGTCGTTTAGATATAGTATAACGAATGGTACTGGTGGAATTCACCCATGTAATTAGTTAAGTGTCGACTGATCGCTTTTCCCATGTGTAATAAATGCATGTACTTGACTCTGGCCTTATATATTATTAATTTCCCATGATTGAACCAGCCCAAGTTCCGATAGCACCAGACGGTCCTTGAACCAAAGGTTTGATGAGCACTCTTCGCTGACTATCTGTGCAACTTAAGCAACCTGTCACGGGGTAGGTGAGTATACCATCATTATTGGTCTGTAGCATTATAATTACTCACCCACATATAACTTAAATCCAACTTCCAAACATTTAAAAAAAAACACCCCGTTACAATGGCGCCCGAATCCTTTCATACATGTTCATTTTAATAAACCTGTGCTATTTGAAGCTTGGTCTGGTTGAATTGTGTGGATATAATATACTCGTGCATAATTTCTGTTGACTTTGTCCGTTATATGAAGATAACTTTGGCCATAATTATGACTGATTAATATTTCCTTTTGATATAGTGTAATATGTGAGCTTATGTGCAGTCAGAGACGCACAATTATTTGAATTATAATTATTATTAGGCCGTGCTATGAATATTTAGCATAGCAACCGCCACTTATGTGACACAGCACTTTGCTAAAGGCATTTGCTAGTGTGTATTTAATTTATTATACTATTTTATTGAAACTTCTCATCAGAGAAGCAATTTATTTCATCATTGGCTCTCTGATTCGCATAGGTAAACTATACTTGGCAACATGTCGGACGATGAATACCACGATCTTGATAAGAAAGACAATAATACCATGACAACGACACATGACACGACTCCATCAAACCCATCTTACGTTGACACAACACCACGAGACACTACAGGTACTAGCATACCATCTACGTCCGGTGTTCGCGATACAAACTTACAGACAACACATGACATGACTAACTATAACCCGTCTTATGTCAATACACGACCACGGGGTATTAGAGATGTTCGTTTGCCTGTACCACCTACGTCTGGTGTTCACGAGTTTCCACCATTACGACCTTCAGCAGACCTAGCATCTGCTTATTTAGTGTCACAGGCGGACACACAATTACAACGCGAACACAACCGACCAACATATAGTACTGAGCGGGTAGTGCACGTACTACGTGAGGATAACTTGCGGTCATGGAACTTGAAATTTAGTGGTGATTCAGAAGTGGCAGATTTTTTCCTAAGAATAGAGGATTACATGCGTAGTAGGGATACGCCAGAGCATAAGGTATTGAAATGCTTTTCAGATTTGTTGAGCGGAAAAGCACTTGACTATTACAGGCACATACGCCATGGAATAACCTCCTTGTTCGAATTGCAAGAACAATTTAAATCATTCTTTACATCCATTGACAACGACTATGTATTGGAAAAAGCTATTAGAGAGCACAAACAATCAGCAGGCCAGTCACTACATTTCTATATACTAGAAATGCAAACAATGAACGCGCGATTAACATCACAATTGTCAGAGTCAACATTATTGGACATAATAAAACATAATATATTACCATCCTATGGGCATTTGCTGGCTGTCAGTGACTCGAATAGCATACAAAAACTTATAGAGCTCGGTAAACGTTTTGAAGCCTATGCAGGACCATCAGTCAATACAAATAATCAAAAAACGAATAAACAATCAAAGCAGATATTTGCAATAAAACCACATCAGCAAAAAAATTTCTTTAATAATAAAAATAAAAATAATTTTAGCAATACAGACACTTGCAAAAAATGTAAAAAGATGGGCCACTCATACAAGCAGTGCCGCACCATTCCAGAAGAGAGAAGAGAGAGGAGAGAGAAGAGAGAGAAAAGAGAGAGAGAAGAGAGAGAGAGGAAGAGGAAT